>CAJUYI010000364.1:48969-85896 GCA_910591695.1 Galerucella pusilla
ATTATTCTTCTCTCTCTTTCAAGTAGTTTTTCTCATATTTTCCCTATCGTACTTGTGTAAATGGTATGACTTGAATAGACTTTTCGCAATTTGTATACAATTAAACTATTATCTTTGTCATCTAACAAGATATTTATTGAAATATGTACATTTTACTGATCAAATAACCGCAGAAAACTTCCACCATCGAAATAAAAGAAAAATTTCCCCTAAAAATACTGTTTTAACTTAATTTTTCTCGAACACATTTCTCGCGCGCTGTTTTTTATTCAGTAACGCTGGTGAAATTTATCATGCGGCTAATCGGCAAAATGAAAATATTTTTTCGAGCATATTGAACTTGGAATCGATTGTGGAAGGGTATATCGCTGTACAGGTTGAGTTGAGCAACTGAAAAGTACCTACTTCATTGTGTATGTTGAATGGGATACAAACAATTGTATCCAGACAATGGAGCAATCTAAATAGCTGCGTAGGTGGAGGTTTCACTTACTTTGTTGGGGAGATAAAATGTTTATACAGAGCGCGGCTAACTTATGGAACAAAAAATTAATTGTGGGAAAGTAAGTCAATATTTATGACTAGCCGTTTTGTTTTAATATTTTTTACTTTTGTCTATAAATAATCTAAAACTTGACTAAAATCAACTTTCGACTTATTTTCTACACTACCCTTTGAAAACCCTGGTTCCCATTCTCAAAATACACAAACAATAGAGTTCAGTATAAGGCCAGTATGGCCAACAAAAAGTGTTTTGTTTTCTGACAAGAATGACAGTTAAGGTCTACCATTCAAAACAGAAGATTTTTGCGGGTTTTTTATCATTGCGACTCAATGAACTAGGCGAGAACAACATAGTCACCTTACTACGGATTCCGGGACACACTGGAATAGAAGGAAATGAAATAACAGATGAACTAGCAAAGAGGGGGACTGAAATACCTTTCTGGGGGCCCGAACCCTTTTGCGGAATCAGCACCAATGTAATATTGGAAGAAATAAGTAAAGCCGAGAAAAAGAGAAGATCTGACCATTGGAAAGATCTAGTAGGACTTATACAATCAAAGACTCTTCTGGGTGACTATGACCTGTTGAGATCAAAAGAATGCATAAGTCAAAGTAAAACTGCGCTAAGAGTTTTAACAGGGATCCTAACGGGACATTGTCGCCTGAATGGGCACCTGAAAAAGCTCAAAATAGTGGAGGAAGAAGAATACAGATTTTGTGGAATGGAAGAAGAAACCTCCATCCATATACTTTCCAACTGCACAGCACTCTAGAATCCCATTGCACAGCACCTGGGAGATTACTGGATAGAAGAGGAACATTTGCCTAAGTTGAAGCCTGCAGACATCCTAAAATTCCTCCGGGAAATAGGACTAAAGGAACTACTAGTTTCCGAGACTCTCCTCAGAAACTGAGTAGAAGTAAGGGGGCACAATAGATCTTTTAGGTCTCAGTGAATGTCACCCCAAAAATCACTCACACATACGTACATACATCATTGCGAACATCCATATTCCTTTATAAAATAATGAATACCGAAGCGTATATCTTGATATTTAAAATGACTTTTTAGCTGAATACTCAACATATCGGTGGAACTCTTAACATGTCACCATTTCATTTCTGTTATATGTCACTAGTTATGACAGATGTCAGTGGAAAAAGTAATTAGAAGAATAGAGATACAGCTAACTAGAAATGCTACGAAAATCTAATCGAAAATGGACATACACAATTAAACGAATATAAAAAAAATGAATATAACTGACAGTTGACATAGCTAGTGACAGAATAACAGAAATGAAATGGTTACTCGCCAAGAGTTCCTAGAGTTATTGGCCACCAATATGCTGAGTATTCAGCTAAAAAGTCAATTTAAATTCCAAGATATACGCTTCGGGGGTGTTATCATTATTTTAATAAAGCAATATAGATGTTCGCAATGATAAAAAACATGCAAAAATCTTATGTTTTGAAGGGTAGACCTTAACTGTCATTCTTGTCAGAAAAAACCACTTTTGTTGGCCACACTGACCTTAGACCGACCTTGTCTATTCTTCTTCTTTCTTGAGGTATTGGGCTTAACCGACAGGTTATCCACCCATACCTTGTCTATTCAAAAAAATCAGAAAATTGTTAAAATTGTCAGTTGAGATTCATCTTCGTTGGATGTGTTGGCCTCGGCCGATGAAGTAATTGGCTAGACAATCTAATAAATTTTGCCAACATAATTCCAGACCTTATGATGTCACTTGCACTAAGTCAAATTACCCTAACTATTGTTTTAAGCTTTGCGACCTTTATATTCGAAACAAAGCTGCACAAGGTGAGAAAATAATCAGTGAGCTCTCTAATAAACAAATTTGTTTTGAGATTTAAGCATCTACTGAAAGGGTCCATTATGACTACTTTTAGTGAAACTTAACGCATAGATATCTCAATTTTTATAGGATGTGGAGATAAAACTCAGCAAGTATGCGATTTGTTTAATGAAAAGTTCGTAAACAGACATAGCAGTCGACCAACAGTCAGTAAAAATGAGGAAAACATTTGGAGAAACTGATCGTGTTTAAAATATTCAAAACGCTAGACTTCTTTAAGTATCAGAAAACGTGAAACTTGATGTTGTATCAACTGCACCGATGGTACTGAAGCATTTAAGTAAGACTTAGGAACTGCACCACGTCGTAAGTCGAACTGTAGGTCCTGCTTAATTCCTGTTAAAGTGAGGTTATGTATAGGAAGAAATTATCAAAATATAAGACTTTCACAATAGCCTATGCAATTATAAATTTTCTGAAAGTTTCTATTACTAAAAGAAAAAGGCAGATTTCCATTAGCACTATTAGTAGATCGACTGCGGGCGCATTAGCTTTGAACTCTCTTGTTATTTCATCCAACGAAGCATATTTTTCTGCTCACGTTATCCCATCTGTTTTCTTAAACTCGATGATCATCAAATACAAACTTTTGTCGTTATTGAAATTAGGGCCGCAGCGGGTACGCACACCGCCTTTGTAGTTGTAACCATTTTGATTGGGAGCTGCAGCTCTTCATTACTTCCTTTGTTGCTTTCGTTTATTTGGGCTTCAAGCATTTTTGCGTGACGCCTCAGTCGTCACGACTTTTAAGCAAAACGAACACGATTTTTTAGTTTTCTCAAAACCACTTGTCATGTGCCAATGTCAAGGAATTTGTAATTTAATTTTTTCATTAATTTAGCTATAGTTGAAATAGTACCCTTCTTGGTGTGCGTCATCGATTGTGACGTATATCCGGGTTTTCGGCATGTCGTTTATTTTATTTTCTATTTTGACATATAGCTAACCTTAAATTTGATAAATAAGATCATCAGGATTGTATTTATCCAAATTCGAAAAGGCTATGCAATTAATAATTACCAGCTTCTTTTTCTAACTGAAAATACTTGAGAACTTTCAAAATACTGATAGTTTTCCGTGTATTCATGCATATTTTTGTATTATTCATATAAATAGAACATTAAATTAATATTCACTTTTCATAAATAATAATTCACCGTAAACAACAAAGTACAGACCTGTCAAGAACTGTCAGTGTGACAGTAGAAAAAGACGTAAGACTTATTGCCGCTACGAAAGTAACGTCATCATAGTATTTTAAACTCTCGATTGATAGGTTGATCTTGAGCGTAATCTAATCATCAACCAATCTAATGTTTGTATGTCAAAAATTAGGGTTAACGTTTGTAATGTGTTAGAAAGACATTAACAATCGATGACGCACACCAAGAAGGGTATTATTTTAACTATACATTGGGTGTTTTCGATTATTCACTTTTGGCTGCTGGTAGCAGCTAAATTTAGTTCGTTTATTACCGGGCGTGACACCTAGTCCCACCTTCCCCTTGTCCTTGGAGCACATACCGAAAAGTATGAGCTTCATGCCACGGACATTGAATATTTCACGTTTGACCGGTTTGACGTTTGCTTAAAGGTTAAGATTGTGCCGATTACGATTTAAACCTTACTAAAAATATCTAAATATGCAAAGTTATATTATCAAAAACATTATAATTGGAAACTTTTTTCTTATTCTTTTGGGAATCAAACCACAATAATGTTTTTTATTTCGACGTTTCGGTAGCGTTCCAGCTACCGTTGTCAAGAATAAGTAATGCCACAAGGAACTTACAGAAGATATAATTGGAAACTGTTCTCCTAACAACAAAGGAAATTCATTGGCATTGGCACATGACAAGTGGTTTTGCTTGAAAGTCGTGACGACTGAGGCGTCACACACAAGTGCTTGAAGCCCAAATAAACGAAAGCAACAATTATTTATTTAGCTGCATTTGGTGTGAATTAATAATCGGCACATTCTTAACCTTTGAATAAACATCTAACCGGTCAAACATAAAATATTTAATGTTCGTGGCTTGAAGCGCTTGAAGCTCATACTTTTCGGTATGTGCTCAAGGGTCAACGGGAAGGTACGCCCGGTAATAAACGAACGAAATTCAGTCACTACGAGCTGCTACCAGCAGCCAAAAGTGAATAATCGAAAACACCTTTTATATTATTCATATTTCATAGTGTCATTCATATCATTATAAATAGTGTCACATCTGTCACATTTAAATTTTTACCAAAACCAAAGTCCCTGTCCGCGAAAATGCAAAACGATTTTACGAAGCCAGTGCCAAAATGTAGTGCAATTATGAATACAGCATTTAACGGTGCTTTAAAAAGGTTTCCAAATTCCCATAAATGAAATTTTTTTCACAAAATTAACAGGTATTTGATGCAATAAATAACTCACAACGATAAAATGCGATGAGAACTTATCCTGAATAATAATTTTAAGAGTATGATTAAAATATTACCTGTTCGTTAAGCGGTTGCTCTGTGTTTATTATACTTTTGCCGACAGAGGGATGATGATAATTGAATTTTGTTTGTAAAGACCGAGAAAAAAAACTATAAAAATGTAATTATTTCGTTCATTTACACACCCAAAGCCGAGTAAGTTGTCTGATAAGACAAAAAATGCTTTGAAGATATATTCTTTGATATAGAATCTTTGTAAATTATGGAAACATGACGCTAATACGAAAAAATTATGGTATGCCAGATCTCAGCATTAGATTTGAAATTCTCATTTAAATTAGCCTTAAAAGAGTCAATGCGCTCTCGTCGTCAAACAAGGTTTAATGTACTGAAATACCCTGCAGAATTTGTATTTTCTTTTACTTGATTGAAAAAAATAGGTATTAGTTAGATCAATACCTTAAATTGTATAAACAGAAATAGAAACTATTTTAAAATTAGCTTTAAATGTGAGCGCATTGACTTTTAAATGCTGAATAAAGGCCATAGTCGTTAAGCAATGTTGATTTGGGCCCTAGCAATTTTTGAACTGTTTGGACTAGTTGAGTACGTCTTTTTTCAAATTTTCCATCTCTACTTTTTTCACTTTTTGGTCTCTATCTCAAGAGATTAAGAAAAAGCGGTTTTAGTTTTTTCCTGTAAATACTAGTAGTTGAATAACGTTCAACTTTACCTGACTTTTGGTACGAAAGAATATAAAAGTGTGATAATTTGTTTTGATAAACGATCTACAAGAACTTCTAGCCATGTCACCTTTCAGCTTAAAATATAAACGATAAAGCTTTTCCTGTTTTGGACAGAGCCAAATCCGCTTTAAACGTAAATAATTCCACATGAAGTTAACTTTAACCATTTAACCATTTAACACGACATATCTATCCTGTTGCAATTACCTTTTTAAAAGATATGTACTTGAATATTTTTATTATTTTGATATAAAGTACGTATAATAGTTTGATTAAAGTATTCTACTTACGTATTTGGTGAGATAATCTGAGAACTTACCTGAAACAAAAAATAATAGGTAAATAAGTATGAAATATTTTTAATGCAAAAGTGAAAAGTAAATAATAAACAGGGGGTGGAATTGAGTTTTACGATGGAACAGATAAGAGTAGGATATGAAGTCTACAGCTTATCCATTATTAAAACCGTTTTCTACGTGATAAAGTGCCGATACAGTGCTGTCAAACCACTGTCAATCATGTTTTGCCGTTTTAAACTTAATAAATATTGAGATTTATGATCATTGATTTAACCAAATTTAGGTTACATTATTTCCAACAAATATTTCCCTGACTTCAATAGCAAAGTTGGTCGCAACAAATAATGTATGATTTTTGGAATGGAAGTTGGGCGCCAATGAAACACAAGATTATTGAGTTGGGCGCCAATGAAACAAATATTGATTGAGTTGGGCGCCAGTGAAACAAAAATAAAATTTGAATACACCAATGAAACAAAAAATGATGATTGACGTTAAAAAAATGATGGTAGATACTGCAGGTTCTTGCCTTCGCAGGACTTTGTTACCTAATGAAACTTGAAAAAAATTTAATTTTAAACTGTTTAGGTGGAAGAAAAAGAAATTTTAGGGCGCCACTAATTTTTTTTCCTTGTAGAAAATTAGAAACAGAATCAAATTTTAATCTGTTAATTCATAAAATAAAGAACTCAACGTTTCTGTCTAATAAATAAAACTATTTAAGTGAAAAAGAATGTATATAATATCAATATTTGTTGTGAAATTTTACAAAAAGGGGTTATAAAATATGTACTTAGCACTAAAAAAATTATGTTTGTGTAAATGAAGCCCAACTTTGTACTTTACAGATAAGAAACTTTGAGGAATCTCCTAGGAAACGTTGTACTCCTAGGGACTGTTTGTCATCCAAAGGACCGTCTAGGAACCTTTAGACTCCTGGGAACTGTTTATCTTCAAGGGACTGTATGAAATCCAAGGGAGTGTTTTATCTTCAAGGGACTGTATGAAATTAAAGGGACTGTTTGATCTCCAAGGAACTGTTTGATCTCCAAGGAACTGTTTGATCCCCAAGGAACTGTTATGAAATTGTATTCCAGGAAACAGCAGGAAGCTGCGTACACAAGACATTAAAAGGCTGTCCTAAGAGGAGGCCGTCTACTAAAGTTACCATGGGACATGCAACAAGACGGTATGATGAAAAAGTATAACTTTTCAAAGAAATTCGTTACGGAATTGAGGAACAAGAAGGAATGGGATCCAAATACCATTACCAGACTTGGAAAGAATGCCATTCAATGGTACACAGACGGCTCAAAAGCAATATAAGGAACTGGGATAGGAGTGTTTGGGCCAGGAACCAAACACTCTGAAAGCTTGGGAAAAACCCCAAGTATCTTCCAAGCGGAAATCCACGCCATAAGAAAGTGCGCCTAGTTCAATATTGATAAAGGACACAGAAGACAAAGGATTATCATAATGTTGGAGAGTCAAGCAGCCATTAAGGCACTGAGCTCTTGTGTAATCAGTTCCAAAATGGTGTGGGAATGCCTAGACAAACTCAATGAAATAGGCGAGAACAATATAGTCACCTTACTATGGATTCCAGGACACACTGGAATAGAAGGAAATGAAATAGCAGATGAACTAGCAAAAAGGGGGACTGAAATACCTTTCTGGGGGCCTGAACCCTTTTGCGGAATCAGCCACAATGTAATATTGGAAGAAATAAGTTAAGCCGAGACCATTGGAAAGATCTAGTAGGGCTTATACAATCAAAGACTCTTCTGGGTGACTATAACCTGTTGAGATCAAAAGAATGCATAAGTCAAAGTAAAACTGCGCTAAGAGTATCAACAGGTATCCTAACGTGACATTGTCTCCTGAATGGGCACCTGAAAAAGCTCAAAATAGTGGAGGAAGAAGAATGCAGATTTTGTGGAATGGAAAAAGAAACCTCCATCCACATACTTTCCAACTGCACAGCACTTCATAATCCTAGAGCACAGCACCTAGGAGGATACATTTGCTGTAGTTGAAGCCTGCAGACGTCCTAAAATTCCTCCGGGAAATAGGACTAAAGGAACTACTAGTTTCTGAGACTGTCCTAAGAAACTGAGTAGAAGTAAGGGGGCACAATATATCTTTTAGGTCTCAGTGAATGTCACCCCAAAATACATACATACATACAAGGTTGCCATTGTTCTCGTTCTTATGGACACCCTACACTTATAAAGAAAATTGACTTTAACTTCAACACCTCATACCTTTTTTGTTCAAGGTCAACCAAACTATTTCTGGCTCAATGCATAACCAATCTGTAAAATGTGAGGTAATTAAGCAACTAATGATTTTTGTTGTAGCTCGCTTTTTATTTTAAACGTTTCACCTAAGTCAGTCCTTACCATATTAATTGGAACAAGTGTTTGAATAAACACGAATCTTGATTGAGAACGTGACAAATTATCACGGTTGCCAGTCACAGGGTATACGCCACCTATTACGTAAACCTGCAAGACCAACCAACAAATTTAATTTGCTGATTGTGATAAAATTACGTAATGAGGACTAACTACATCTTAATAATCTTGTTACTAATGTTATATTAAGTTGGATTTCTGTTAATACTGTGTGAAGGTTTCTATAAGAATTAACATTATAGTAACCCACTATCTATAAATAACAAAAGCAATCCAGATTATAACGGAAGTATCCCCAAATATTTCATAACAATAGATAGGAGACGCCTTTGTGCGTTCTTCGAAACAATTATCCATGATATTACATTATAAGATTGCGAATTTCTGTATTCTGTATAAAATGAATGGAATCACACGACCAATATCTCTGTCTCTTCCGAATTATATGGTCAGGCTTTCATTAGGAGCACTTTGTTATAAAAACTCTGTTTCCGAGAGTTGTTTACTTCTCTAAATATATAGAGCCGGTAAATTTAAAGCTACAACGCTGTCTTCGACCAGAGTCACCGACTCGTAAAAACAAATTATGCCAAAATATATGGCCCTACCGAACTTGACCTTCACCTAATTTTTTTAAGTCACAGACTTCGAATAAGTGGATAATAAAATTCAAGTTATCGCCAACGAAGAATCTCATGAATTTTCTTTCGAACTTCCGAGTTCGGAGTCCAGGCGCTTAATCTTATAAATGACGATGTCCTTTTGGATCGAATATAGAGGTGATAGGTAATCGGTCAAGATATATTTGAGTGTTTTTCATAATTGTTTTTCGTATACGTTTAAATATAAATCTGTGAAGTATTATTTTCATTTGAAACATTATTTTAAAGACAGCATAAGCATTTTCAATTACATTTTAATGTAGATATTTATTATTCAAAACTTCCAGACAATAACAATATATTTTTTTTTAATTACAACTAATCTAGAAAAAAGATTAACGAGCAATATTTTTCTGTTAAAATCTTAAAACTAAAAAGTTATACAGAGTTAGACCCACTGGTAACTACTCAGATTTATTTTCACTCGGTTTCTCTACACAACACGCACTGGTGCTCTGCTTTTAAACCACTACACTAGTTCAAAAGGTTTAGTCCTTTTGAGTCTTCTTACTAACCCACTTTGGTCCAGCAGCTGGATTGCTTTGCCGTTATCGTGCTTGTGAAGCCGTTCTTCGTGCTTCTTTGCAAATTTTCTTATCTCGTCTGCTACCATATCCACACCCAGGTCTCTATAGAGGTCGCTATTTCTTACATACCAAGGAGCGTTGACAATGCCTCTAAGTACCTTGCTATAGAATCTTTGTATGATTTCAATATTGATTGCACAAGCATACCCCCAAAGTTGTATGCCGTATGCCCATACAGGTTTTAAAACTTGTTTGTATATCATCAATTTATTTCGAGATGACAGTTCAGATTTTCTCCCTAACAACCAATACAATTTTCTATATTTGAGATTCAGCTCTTCTCTTTTCTTCTTTATAATATATGCTCTTTCCATCGTAACCTCGCATCTAAGTTCATGCCTAGATACTTAGCCGTATTTCCATATGGGATACTTTTATTGTTAATAAATATTGGCATTTGATCAGTGTGTTTATTTGTAAAATTTACATGCACTGATTTATTTTCATGAAGTCTAATGCGCCAGCTTTTCGTCCATGCATTGACTTGATTTGGGGCTTCTTGTTCAGTTTTGCCAGTTGCCAGTACACATGTATCATCTGCTAACGTGGCTACTGTAGTTTGTTCTGTTACTGGTATATCAAAAGTGTATAGGAGGTACAGCAATGGGCCCAGAGCACTGCCTTGTGGTACACCAGCCTTTATTGGTCGTAGTTGTGAGTATTGATTTTCGCATCTAATACGAAAGATTCTTCCACTAATGTAAGATTTTAACAGCAAGCTGTATTGTTTAGGTAGAAGTTTTTTAAGTTTATGTTCGAGTTCTTGATGCCAGACTTTATCGAACGCCTGTGCCACTTCCAAGAATACCGCTAAACATACCTTCTTTTCTTCTAGTGCCTTTTCTAATTGATCCGTAAGTCTGTGGACTTGGTCTATTGTGGCGTGCCCTTCTTTAAAGCCAAATTGATGAGTGGGGATTATGTATTTTTCTTCAATAATGGGTTTAAGTCTTTTTAAAAATAATTTCTCAAAAAGTTTTGATATGACTGGTAACAGTGATATTGGTCTGTGTGACGAAACCTCATTCATGGGCTTCCCAGGTGTAGGAATTATGACGACCTCTGCTATTTTCCAACAGATAGGCACATGTTTTAGTCTAAATGATGCATTAATCAAGTGAGCTAGTTTGACTATTGCTTTTTTGGCAGATATTTGTTATTTGATCGTATCCAGGTGCTTTTTTCGGATTGATGTTTGTCTTTATTTCTTTCATAAGTTCCTTAGGTGTTACTGGTTCTATTTCCTTGGTGGCTACTTCAATAACAATATAACAATAATAATAAACGACAACATTTGGCTGCGACAAGATAGTCACTATTAGCGTGTGGTAAGTTCTTTAGACTATTTCCTATGGGATCACTTAAAAAACATACCTGCCAATATTAAGGAATTGAAAGATAGGATTACCACAGAGATAAAAAGAATTGAGCAGTCAAGTCAAGCAAGTTGCAAAATGTATAGCAAAATTTTAAGAATCGCATGGCTCATTGTATTGAAGTTTTAGCAGTGAATGATGAATTATATTTGGAGTGAAATGCTTCACGTTCAGGTCTATTCTTCTCGTTTCTCATTATATTCAGGAGGAATACCAATTCTTGGATTTTGCCATACCAAGATTGTCCAAGGTCAAAGTGGCATCCTATATTTTTGGCAACTGGAAATACTCCCATACTTTTTTGGATAGCTATTTCAAAATTTGCAGTTTGTCGTCTTCGGTGATTGGGTGAAACCTAATTTGCAACACTCTTCTTTTATAATACGTAAGCAGACAAAAAACAAGAGGAATATAGTGTTCATTTTTTTGTCCATGTATTGTGAAAAGCTGCACAACATAAAAATTCTTTAGGCGTGTTAAACATATTTTTTGAGTGAAAGAAAAATCATGGATTTTTATACAACACACAATGCTTTTGGTTGTTCGTCACGCTTTTAGGCAACACAATTAACAATGATGGATATATTTATAGTGTTGCATTTATTTGCAAAAAATTCCGACTACCATGGACGTGACATAAAATTTGTGTGAGGGAATCATTGATTTGTAAAAACTTCCATTTACCATGTGCATACGATGAAAAAGCTCAAGAGGGTTTACTTTTCATCAATATTTGCGAAATAATTTCATGTGGCGCACACTCAAACATGATCTATTTTGAAAACGTCCGGTTCGAGAAACCCCGATCGAAATTCTACAAAGCGTTTTAACTGTTGAGGCTGAAATGGAATCCCGAACGATATGTGAATTGAGATATTAATACTATACATGAAATATCCAAAATTTTTCCGACCTCGATTTCCAAAACCATTATTTTCTATAATGGTCCGAGCAGTGGTAAATTGAGAGTGGAGATATCATATTTCAATTTACGAACATGGGAAATGAATTTTTTATATAAACATACAAATAAATTTCTCGCATATCTGATTTCATCTAGAAGGTAATTTTCGTTTCTCATCACGTTTTTTTATTATATAGGAATGGCGAATCAATCACAAAAACATTTTAGCACTGTAACTGAAACTTACCGGAACCCAAGGAAAGCTAACTGGGAGGCCTATCAAGCGGACATAGGCTTTGAAATCCAAAGGATGAGAGAGACGGTGAGAAATACTGTGGATATAGACCTAGTTGCAGAACAATTCCAAGAAGCTACTGTGTCTACATTCAATCGCAACTGCCCCGAAACTACAAGAAGAACCAACAGGAATGTGCCCTGGTGGAATAATGACCTTGCAGTTTCGAGGGCGGTAGTACGAAAGCTCTTCAATAGGGCAAGCAAAGACGGAGAGTGGACCGAATATAAGAAAACTCTGACGCCATATAACAAGGCTCTGTGGATCGCTAAGAGAGACTCATGGAGGAAGCACTGTGAAGAGGTAGAACAGACCTCCGAATGTGCTAGACTCCATAAGATACTCTTAAAGGATCCTCAAAGGACAATTAACTCATTAGCGACCAGAGATGAGAGATATACACAAAACAGGAAGGAAACTCTGGTAGAACTTCTCGAAGTACATTTTCCAGAATGCAAAATAAGCGATGAACCATTGGATACAGAACAACATATGGTCTCAAAGACTCCAAACCGAAGTAACGAAGAAAGTTGGAAAGTATCTGGTAGTACTACTACTAAATGTGCAGGCGAGCCTTGTCCTGGACAACTCAAGCCAAGGTTCCGACACTGAGGCCACTGGCGGGCCCATTGTGCCATTCCTGCTACCTAGTCATCCATGAAGCCGAGCCCTTCAATAAAGGCCACAACCTTTTTCAGTGGATGCCTGCTTGTGTCTCCAGGAGCCATGACAGTGACTCCGAAGATTCGCCTGCGTAATACATCCCAGTGTGGACACTCTAAGAGAACATGAACTGACGTTTCATCAGTCATGCCGCAACCCCTACATAGGGAACTTTCCTCTACTCCTAGATTGTAGAGGTGCCTTCTCATACAGCAGTGCCCTGTTAGGAGTCCTGCTATCTTCCTTAGCCTACTCCTTGGTAGTTCAGTGGCTACCCTGGCGTGTCCATCAGTCCATCCCTTCAGTAGAAGTTTGGATTGTCTAGGACCCTGCAGAAAATTCCAATGAGCGAGGTACTGATTCCTCAGCCACTTCTTCGTCTCCTTGCGTATTCTTTGTTTTGTTAGGCCCAGGGTCAGGCCCGGGCCGCCGAAAGGAGCTGCCGCCCCTTCCGCAGCCAGTGCATCCGCCATCTCGTTGCCTTCAAAACCAGAGTGGGCTGGAATCCATTCTAGCCGCACCACGTTCCGCCTTGCAAGATTAGCAAGTCGTTCTCGACATTCGTTAGCAAGTCCTGAGTTGCTGGAAGTATCTGGTAAATCAAAGCAAAATAAAATGGGCAATAAACTCATTTGAACCATATAAATCACCGAGACCGGACGGGATTTATCCAATTATGCTGCAAAAGGCAAACGGCATTATACTCAGCAGACTGTGTACGATCCTTAGAGCAAGCATGGGACTAGGGTACATAACAAAGGTCTGGAGAAATGTTAGGGTTGTCTTTATTCCTAAACCTGGTAAAACAGGTGACAATAAAGCATTCCCTGGGACCCATAAGTCTGATGTCATTTGTACTGAAGACATTGGAAAAACTGGTAGATATGTACATTAGAGGAGGATCATTGGTAGAAAGACCGATCGACCTGGATCAATATGCATACAGACCAGGAGTATCCACAGAGACAGCACTCCATCACCTAGTACAAGGAATAGAGTACGCTCTCGAAAATAAGGAAGTATTATTAGCAGCCTTCCTTGACATAGAGGGTGCCTTTGATAATACCTCTCACAAAGTAATCACTAGGACAATTCGTCAAAAGGAATATTGACGAAACAAGCTGCAGATTGATAGACTGCATGCTGAGAGACCGAACGATTTTTTCAACCCTGATGGGTGAAACATTATCAGCCCGGGTTTCAAGGGGGTGTCCTCAAGGAGGAGTCCTGTCTCCTCTAATATGGAACCTTGTAATGGACGGACTGATAAGGAGACTCAAAAAGGAACACCATACTATCTTAGGATATGCGGACGATCTGGTCATCATATCACAAGGCAGATTCAATACTACGGTCAGAGACGCATGCAACAGGCTCTGAACATAGTAACAAATAAGTCCCACCAAATCAAACATAGTACCCTATACCAAAAGAAGGGACCTGGTGGGATTGGGACCACTATTCCTTCAAGGTACGGAGATTCCAATGGTTATGGATGTTAAATATCTCGGGGTGATTATTGACTCGAAATTAACATGGACCAAACAAATGGAAAAAGTAGCAAAAAGATCGGAAACCACATTAATGATGGCAAGACGAACTTGTGGGAAAACATGGGGGTTGAGTCCGCGAATGACACACTGGATATACAGTGTAGTGGTTAAACCCATAATAACATATGCGTCCTTGGTCTGATGGACAAAGACAACACAAAAGAACGCAATGATGAAGCTAGGCAAGGTGCAAAGACTTGTTTAGATCAGGACACATATCCATAAAGGACATCATAAGTGGAGCCATTTTAGATATGAAAACAGACTATATGGCCACTAAACTTCTCCCCAGTCCTAATATGAGGTGGAAATAACTCACAGAAAGAACTGGCAAGACCCAAGCAGATTGAAGCTTCTCCGAGGAGAGACCTGGTACACAGACAGGTCACAGACTGCGGAAGGGAGGAAGGGACAGGAGCAGGTGTGTATAGTGAAATGAGAAACACAAGATGCTCCTTTTCACTAGGAAAACACACCTCTGTATTTCAGGCAGAGATTTATGCTATCCTAGAATGTGTCATAATTAACAAATATAGGACTGACACTCATAGGATAAACATCTAACTGACAGCCGCAAGGTAACATCCAGACTGATAGAAGAATGCCAGAAAGAACTGAATGAAGTAGCAGACCACATTAAAGTAAGATTAGTGTGGGTGCCCGGACATAATGGTATTTCTGGGAATGAACAAGCTGATGAACTCGCGAGAAAAGGTTCAGCAACAGCATATATTGGACCAGAACCAGCTCTTGGGACCACAAAGAAGGTAGTACGAGGGCAAATACAAAAATGGGTACAAAACCAACATAAACTTCAGTGGAGGAACACTCCAAATCAGGTACACAGTAAAACCTTCATAGGTGACACATGTGTAAAACGGGCCAAAGAACTACTGAATATCAGTAGGAATAAGCTAATAATTATTACAGGTTATTTAACGGGTCATACCCCGGTAAAAGATCACCTGCATAAAATAGGGTTCTATAAGGGGGACCTCAGCTGCAGACTTTGTGACATTGAGACCGAGACCGTAACCCATATCTTATCTGACTGTGAGGCACTGGACTCGAGGAGACAAACAATCTTCGGAGAAGCCAATGTGCCACCTGAAGTTAGTATATGGCACACATCCAATGGACCTATATCGTCTACTCGAATGTACGGGGATAACTGGATGGGTGGAATAAATGTGGGAGTAGAGTACAATAAGCCAACAGGCTGCAGTGCTCCCGGCATCAGAACGGCTCCCAAACACACACACAAAAAAACTCATAGGAGTTATGTGTGCAAACAATAATAGATTTTATTATATTAGGGAACACCTGCAAACCTGCTGAATAGACAATTATTTAGATATATAAGTGCAATTTGTTCATAATTAATATAGATAAAAATATACAGTAGATAGTTAGTTATAGTAACGTTAGTTACATTAGTTTTAGTATTTAATCTCATTTTGATTCTTGATAGTTGTAGTTGTTAATAAATAAATATTATTTTCTTTTTAAAAAGTTATTTTAAAGAAGAAAATATATAATTTAGGACGGCCGGTATCGGTATATTAATCATAGATATGATAAACTATTCTTATTCAACAGGTGACTAACAAGTACATTAAACTAATAGGTAAATTTAGTAGATGCCAATATTCAGTAGCGGTTCAACTTTCGGTTCGGTCGGTTCATAGTGCGTGGTTGAAATTTATTTTATTTTTTCGAGTTCGTTTATCGTGAAGTAAAGTGAAGTGTAGTGAAGTGTACCCACATGGAAGGCGTGGATTAGAGCTAGATACATTCTTCTAATGGGGTAAATTTTCATTTTTTTTTACACTTTTTATACTTTTAATTTTAAGAGACTATTTCTTTAGTTGGGTTTTCTAAATTAATTTGATCATCAGTATTGATATTTTAGTCATTTATAATCCATTTTTAATATTTTTCTGTTACAAAATACTCAAAAGCCGGCAATATGTATTCCAATATGTATTCCAATATGTATTCCTATGACAAATAATTATTCTTATATAAGAGGTGAATCATATTGCTAACTCTTATTGAAGCTGCTTTGGGGGAATATTGAATGAGAATTTTCTCTGTATCTGGTGTTTAAAATTTATTTCATTTTTTGTTTCAAGGAATCTGGAGTGTACGTGAATGGTGTAACTATATGGGATCCAAGGATTAGAGCTTAACACATTCTTCTAGAGGGGTAGGTTTTTATTTTATTTACTGGTAGTTATTAGCATCAAATAAATACAACATTATTTTCATTTTTCATCCCTTATAAATAATTTTTTACAGTAAACTACTGATTTTTATTATAAAAAAGAATGTTACAATTGTGTATTTGGTTTTAATTTGCTTATATGCACTTCAAAATTAATTTGATAATCAATCTTGAAATATTTTGTTAATTTAAAATCCATTTTTGTATCCTTTCATTGTTTTTTTTAATATTCAAATATTCTAGAATATAAAAAGGCGGCTGATAAAAATTCCTATACATGACAAATAAGGGTTCTTATATAAGAAGTGAGTCATGAAATACTGTAGGTACTCGATTTTAATGAGAAAATTTTTCGTTGATTTTTTGTCGACGGATTTCTGTAAAACCCTCAACTGTTTTTGCAAATTACTCATCATTTTTATGGTAACATTTCAATAATTATTCTATTTTTTGTTTAAGGTAACATAAAATATATGTCTATCCCAACAAAGTGAGTACCTATATTGAATTTCTATCATGCATCATCTATATTTGTATAATGTATTGTTTCAACATTTTTTAACAAGTGCCAGTGTGAAAAGTGTGAAAAGTGAGAAGTGAAAACCCAGGTAAGTAATGTAATAATTTAAAATATTATTTGTATATTATCTATACTACTTTTCTTTGCAGGTACTTTTTTCAAAAGACATAGATATTATTATGTTGCTGCTCACATTCACCCAATAATATCCTGCCATAGGTAAGCTGTGTCATTCCATATACTTTACAAACTACTATCCAGCCTTTTACTAGTTGGTGCCTTTTTTCCAAAAGAAATGGGTGAGTTATGTTGCTCCGGTTTCCTGATTTTTGGTGAATTTTTTAATTTTCTTTGATTTTATGTTCCAGAAATTGTTTCCTAGTTTTTCAGGTCTCATAGGTTCCATCAAATTTTCGTTGAATTTTTTAATTTTGTTTGATTTTCTGTTGCAGAAATTGTGGCCAAATATCGTGTATGCCAAAATTGTTATATGCAAAATGGCTACTTGTAAGTTTTTTCCACTATTTTTTTATCAAGTTTTTGGTGAATTTTTTTAATTTTGTTTGATTTTATGTTCCAGAAATTGTTTCTTAGTTTTTAAAGGTCCCATATGTTCCATCGAATTTTTGTTGAATTTTTTAATTTTGTTTGATTTTATGTTCCAGAAATTGTTGCCCCATAGGTTCCATCGAATTTTTGTTGAGTTTTTTAATTTTGTTTGATTTTATGTTCCAGAAATTGTTGCCCCATAGGTTCCATCGAATTTTTGTTGAGTTTTTTAATTTTGTTTGATTTTCTGTTGCAGAAATTGTTGCCCAGTAGGTCTGTCAAAATTTCGTGAATGCCAACATTGTTATATGCAAAATGGCTACTTGTAAGTTTTTCCCACTATTTTTTAATCAAGTTTTTGGTGAATTTTTTTTATTTTGTTTGATTTTCTGTTCCAGATTAATTCATATTTATTTTCGACTTTTTCAGCTTGAAGCAACAGAACTTTTTTTTCAGCCTTAACAATTTTTAATTTGCCTTGTATTATGTTGTTTGGTATTTGCATGTTTTTCTCAACTGGGCTTAAAATTTAGATGATCAAGCTTGGTTGTTGTAGGGGCAGGTAAAGTAGTGGTGATTTAGGATAATAATTATTATAAATTTTATATGTAAATATATTTTATGCTGTAATTTGTGTAAAAAGATTTGTTTCACTCATTATTTTCTTACCAATGTTCTCATTTTTCTGTACTTGTGAAAAAATGTATTTAATCCTGTATGTGAATTTTTATAACTGCACTTTGCTAGTAAAGACAAACTTCTAGCAGGGTGCAGCCGGTGGAAGGCTTTAGTTTGTGATGTTTTCCCCCGGTGGGGAATATTTTCCATCGGTTGTGAATATATTTCAACCGGTTGATTATATTTTCTACTGGCTGAGACATCGTCCAGTCATGAGAGAAATCCTCCATCTACAAGGAGCAACTTCCAGTCACGATTATCTATATATATATATACAAGGTGTATCGTCCCACGACGAGTAAAAACTATCTGTATATGGCAAAATACTTATAGTAAAATTATGAAAAATTCTACGTTTCGGTTTTCGGATGCGATCTTTTTAACTAAAATATTTTTAAAGATGGCAGACTTCCGGTTCTACCGGAAGTCGACTGCAACTTTGTTATTTTGAATAGAACACCCTGTATATTAATACCTGTATATTAATACATTTTTAAAATCTGCGTAAAATTCTAATATAGTTTTGTCTGAAAACTTTGTTTGAAAAATGCATACTTTTTGAGTTATTGATTTTTTTGTAAAAAATTTGACCGTTGCAGACCCTTACAAATTATTTTTTACGAGGATACCCTTAAAGAAAAGAAAATGGTTTCTGTTCGGTTGCTTTTAGCAAGGCCAGACGTATTTGAATCTATGTTGGAACATTTTTCATTTTATACAGGGTATGTATAAAGAGTGTTCAAAGTTTAACTGCATAAATATCAAATTTCTTTATTTTCTTGAATAGAACCACCCGGTTTTTTCAATTTTAATGCATTCAGGGGTAAAAAATTCATGTATACTTTCCTATACCTAAACCTTACCGTTATCCAGATATTGAATGTTTTCTGTAAATTTTGAGAGATGCAGGTGTGGTCTAAATTTTATTTTGACCCGTTGATACAAGCACTAATTGACCAGAGCCGAAGCCTTCAAAAATAGTAAGAAGAGAAAAAAAATAATGGTAGGATAAAACCCATCAGAAAAGGAGGGGATTATAATATAATTGAAGAAAAAAATAAATCACGTGCGATCCAAGTTCGGGAAGTGGAAGGGGATGAGTTTTTAAGGGTAAAAAATAGTTTATCTTGATTTCCGGCAAAACTACAAGTCCTACGGAAAAAAGTTAAATGGTAAACTTTTGTATCTACAATTCTTACACATAGCCTCAAAATGTATGTGAAAAATTCAAATAACCAAGTTTTTATTGTAAATTTTTTATTATTATTGTTGTTCTCTCCCCTGCTTTTTCACCTTTATTTGTGCTCCCTTCTCTTTCTTACCTGAGCCATAAGTGTGTTCTTTTGTATCGCGATCACTTCTAAATAGGTTCATTATAAAGTTCACAAATGTTTAGATAATATAATAAACACTATAAAAAGTTATTGAAGCTGAAAGACGTCTATTTATTGTAAATAGTTGTCTATTATTCAAAAGATTTGAAATTTATAGAAAAACTGTAAGTATATTAGTTTCGAAAGTAGATGCTTCAAAGTGTTTAAACTATTACCATTGATATCTATGGAAGACACGCTTCACTATAATGACAATTTGAAGGACTAACTGAGCTTTTAAGAAAATCCTTGTCCGCCTTTTTTGATGTCTCTAAAAGGGTTCACAAACATACATCGATTTTGAGCCCAGCCATCGTTATAAAGCTTCCGAAACTAAAATTGATTGCATTTCATCACGTTTGTATTGTACATTTTTGACCTAATAGTTGATAAAATATTCCATTTGGCCAGTAAAGTGGCTCCTAGTTTATTGAATGAAATAACACAGTTATTGTTTTTACGTATGACAGCTGAAGTTCAATAATTGATTAGATTTTAACCAAAGGTAACTCAGTATCTGCATCAATAGAGAAGGGAGGGTAAGTTTAGACACACCTCTCTTACGCCCTCCTAGGTCATCGTCTATTCTGTCTTTTTCAGGAAGGTGGACAGATCACAAGGACACATCCTTAAATCGGCAGTTTTATGCCACTTGCTGCATAGAGGTGAGTCCACTAGTGTCATTGTATGGTGGCATTTCCTCAGTTGATAGTGGCCAGTCAAAAATTCTACTGCTAAGCGTAGGTTTTTCTTGGTCATCACCAAGTATTTCTTATACGCCAGCTTCCCAGAGTAATTTTGGCAAAACTGCATCCCTTTATTTCATCCCATCTCTTCATGGATTGAGTTGAAGTCGTCAGGCCGTCGCTGGGTTCCTAAATGTTCTAGTCCAGCCGCTTCCCTGGCTAAAGAATCAGCAATGCGGTAACCTTTACTACTCCTGTCGTGCGTTAGCTAGATCTTGAAGGCACTCTGATACTAGCCCTGAACAGACAACGTGCTGCTTGTATACTGTTAGTGTAGATTATTATGTTTTCACCCTTTTCTGGTTGGTTCTTTTGTGGCAATTGAGATACCGGCCAGTTCAGTTTGAACCTTTTTTTCCCATTCCCCGCTTAATTATTAGCAAAGTAATCTGGTTTGGACTCCACATCCTTCTTTGGTTTTTCAGTCGTCTGTGTATATGCGTATTCCATTT
Organism: Galerucella pusilla; assembly: GCA_910591695.1. Taxonomy (NCBI): domain Eukaryota; kingdom Metazoa; phylum Arthropoda; class Insecta; order Coleoptera; family Chrysomelidae; genus Galerucella; species Galerucella pusilla. The sequence continues at coordinate 69,831 of CAJUYI010000364.1, forward strand.
GCAGCATCTGTTTTGTATTTTGTAGGGTTTGTTAAGCACAAACTCAGGCACAATCGCATAGCTGAGGTAATACACTAGGTGCTTTTCGCCATTGGCAGAATGTTATAAAAGGATTATATCATCCAATGAAATTCTATTTCTAGTTGAATGTTCTGAAATGTACCTATCCATTCTTTTAATATTCTGATCCAGAATGATTATTACTCACTTTTTATGGCACTCAACGTGTTAAGGTTATATTTTAACTCTTAATTAACACAACATATTGATGGATTTTAATCTTAAATTGAACTTATACTTTGAACGTACTTAATATGGAATTGATGAGAGGACGAATGATCTCATTATGCTATACCTTATTCTATGTGAAGTAAAGTTCATGTGACGAAATTTATTCAATTTGGTTAGAAAACTTTCAAGAGCTGAAATAGAGTTTTCAATGAGATACTTCTGGTCTTGATTTGCAAGTTTACACTAGAGAGAATCGCATACCTAAAAGAACACTTTATGGTATCTTGAAAATTGTTTGAGGACCGAAAGAAAATTGAAATATTTAGAATTTGTTGATGAATAATATAAATTTGAAGTATAATCTACTGAAGTCAAGATAAGTAGTTTTACATTCCCAACTACCTAATATATTTTTGTAGATCAAGCGGTTCTAGTCGATACCTTTTTGCCGAAATATCGTAAGCCATAAAAGTGAAAATGTTGAGGAGAACTGGAATTTTGTCATTGCAAGGATTTTTGAAGTATAAAGACGAAACAATAATTTATAACTATTGTGGCACTTGTTTTTAACAAAAATAACAACTATTTCATCGTAAACATAAAAATTCCTACTCATTTTACACTCACGATACTTTTGCAGCATCGTTGTTGTAATGTAAAATATCGTAAGCTTCATAGTTACAATACTTTGGTTGTAAGTACTTTGCACTTACAATATTTTGGTGATCACTATTAGTATTATAGCACCTTGTGAAAGATGAAAGGATAATTGATAAATGATGAGATTAATGAAGTATTTCGTTAATAATTTCCATTTTATTTAAACTGAGAAGATTTAAAAAGTTTTATATCACTATAAACTTTATTTCAATAAAAATAGGTTATTCTTTATCGGAAGCATCTTCCTCGTCAGTTTCGGCCAATTCATCTCTTACAGAAGATTTGCACTGGAGACTAAAGTATTCTTCATGATATCTCGTAGGTATTATATTTTGCTTACATAAGTTTTCTAAATCTATTTTCTTTGGTGTGGAAATGGGCAACTTATGACGATACATTTTTTCCGATAGGACGTCAAACTCTAGATCTTTTTTTTGTTTTTGTGTTCTTTGACCTGAAAATATCAAATAAAACTGATTTGACTGACATTTAAAAATTATTATTAGATTACCTCGGTTTTTAGACTGCAATACGTTCATAACTGTATCATCCCATTAGGTATAACTAACTTGGAAATGTGATTTTCCTTTTGAAAAAAAAAAGCCTGCTTGACTTGATCAATTTTAAAAGTTTGACCATCAGATGTTTTTGTGTTTGATGGAATAAATTCATCGCCGTACCTCTTCCAGTTCTGGAAATATGTAAAACTCAGTGGAACCACTTCAAAAGGCTTTGGATTGGCTCTAGAATTTGCAAGTATCGTAGCCCATTTGGAAGGAACCCAGATTATTTTTTGCGGACGACATAGTACTTATGACAGGATCCAGGAAAGAACGTTTAAGCGTATTTAAGCTACTGGAACAGAAGGCAAGAGAACATGGTCTATTGATCAACGAGAAACAAACAAAATACATGGTAATGAGACAATGAGGAAACCGATATTATTATAAACTGTAATGGAAATAATAGCTACAGAATAGAAAAAGTTGAACAAATCGAATATTTGGGAGTCACTATCACAAATAAAGGAGACGAAGAAAGGGAAATAGAAAAAAGGTTAACAAAAGGCATTAAAGCAGCAGGAATGATATCAATGATGATGAAATCAAAAGACATATCACGAACAGCTGAAATAAGAATGTACCAGACAATAATAAGACCGTCAGTTACCTACGCTTGTGAAACTTGGACAATAAACAAAAAAGAGCAGAATAAATGAGAAATATGGGAACGTAAAATGCTCAGAGAGATTTATGGTGGAATTAAGGAATATGGAATCTACAGAAGACGAACAAACAAAGAGCTCTCAGAATTATATAAGCACCCAAGTATAACCCGTATAATTAAAGCACAGATAGCGAGATGGTTGGAACTTATAGGTAGAATGACGGAAGATAGATGACAAAAAGTGAAGAAGGTGGTAAAAAGAGAAGAGAAAGACCAAGAAAAGATGGTTGGGAGGTTAGGAGAGACCTGAGAACAGAGAATAATTTCTTCCAATACTTCCTTTTGATTTTACTATATCCTGTATTGTATCATGATGAAAAATATTTTTATTTGGACAAGATTTAATCGAATTTTAGACATACCAGATCTACATAAATTTCAATTTAACGTCACCGTTTTATATACGTGCGTGATTGCGAAATTTTTCACCTTCGTGATTCTCTATTATCGTTTCCAGCAATATTACACGTACCAAAATGAGAATATGACAGACATATATCTCCAAGAAGAAGCGTGAATTCTTCGTAATAAGAGAAATATATTCAAATATCTGATGCTTCAATATTAACATCGTAAAAACGAAAATAAAAAACACATATAAATAAAATAAAACATTCCAAAAGTAGCAAAAAATTAGGAAAAGTACAGTCATTGAATAAAGTTTTCTGCTTAAGCTAGTGGTTAAAGGATGGGTCTTGGAACAAATGAGGGGATGAATGCCAACCCTTCTCGAAAACCTTCAATGATTTCTCAATGAGCAAGCTCGGAATACTAAATAAACTAAGGCATTATTCTGCAGTTAAGTTATTAGGAGGTATAAGCTCGAAATAAAATTGTTCGGGTTGCGAATAACAACCGACTGATGCCGATTAACTAAGAATTGAGTTTTTCTCTTTTTAAAGTGTTGGCGATTCTAACCTCGTTTTAATAAAAACTGTTATATTTATTTTGAAATAGATATTAAACATTATCAAATTTTTATCGTCTACATTAGACGAAAAATCAGGAATAACAGGAACCCCTAAGTTTGGAGTGAATGATGGAATAACTTCAGTAGTTTTGATCTTTGATTGGTTTTCTTTGACTACAACTTTTTTTTGCGGTTCGTCTAAAATAACCTTTTCTTTCTATCATAAGCTTACAGAATTCACAACTATTACCTAAATAATCACTCAATCAATTACTTTCGTTGGTGATACACAATTTCAGCAATTATTTGAATATTTAACTACATGAAATCCTGATTTCAGTGCTGTCAAGCAGGTAGCAGCTGACCTAAAATCTATTTTGCAACTTACAATGCGTCCGCAAAACATAACAATTGTTTATCATTTTCTATTAAATACACATTGTGCATGAAACTATCTTTTTCTACACCTCATGAAGTTAGTTATTGTAATTTCATTGCAGCCAACGTTGGAATTATTATTTTTGTTATGTTAATTCACCGAATTATAAATCAATGGTTAAAGCACAGAGTACACCATCTAACAAAAGGCGAAAGAAAGTAGTTTTCGTGATCGCAAATTTGTGTACACATGCGTGAATTAGGTGATTAGTTTCTCTGTCAATGTCAAGCCGCCACTTCCGAACATTCCCCGCAGTTCACCGTGTATTATTTTAAGATTAGGTTGAAAATTAGCTACTTCTCATTATACACATGAGATGAATAATAAGGTGTTCTTATGTTAGTAGTTAAAAAATACCTAGTTGGGAGGGATGTTTATCAACACTACTATTTTTCTTAGTGTAGTGTTAGTTTCCTCAGTGTATCAGGTAGTTTATGTGTCAATGCCTCGACGTATTACCGCTCAATATCGTATTAGTCCGACTTCATAGGAACCGACAAAGCTTTCGTCTCTTGTTAGATGGTGTAATCTGTGGGTTAAAGTCAGTTTGAAGACATTTACACTTTATTTATTGAATGAGACTTCCTAATAAATTTATTTTCCAGCCAGTTATTGGCCATTTTATTCGTACTTGGAAAGACCGGGTCTACTGTAATTAATTATTCAATATTTAAATACCCCCCAATTTTCATTCAGAATATAATAATAATTAACATAGAATTTTTCATTTCATCACATAGGTCAAATTTTCAGTCTCGCGACATAGTTTGATGTAATAAAAATTCTCGAACGGTTCATCTTCTTGGAGAAATTACACTCTGAAAAAGATTTTCTTGAATAAAAGAAAATTTTTTTAGGATAAACAAATCTGAAGTTTGAATAGAGTCAACCAAACAGAGGTGTTAAGTTAAAATTTCGGTTTGTTTAAAATTTCAAACAAGAGTTTGGTATCATTCAAACTAATTGTAGTGTTATATAAACATTCAGGTGATTAGATTTAAGGAAATTATATCTCCACTCCAAACTCCAAGCTGTTTACTTCAAACAATTAATATTTTAATATAAACAATTGATTTCTTTAAAACGCTATGACCATCTCTTGTTTTGAAACTTGAGTTGTTTATTTTAAACAACTACACGTTTAAATGGAACAATACATTTTTTAAAACTTCAAAATAATTTCTTTTGTGCAAACTCGAGTTGTTTAGTTTAATTGATGTAAATCAAATAATCCTTTTATTATGTATTTTTATAATGAGTCATATTAAAGAGTGTTTGTGCAGCAACCAAATTCGAAAAGTCTAGATTACTGAAAAGGTAATTTAAGTGAAAAGTCTTGCTATCTGTCCAAACATATTTATTGAAGAATTATATAACACAAACATAGAATCATTGATTTTGAGTACTACTACTACTTGTAAACACGTGTCGAAATATACAAAACTTAAAAAGTACCTACATACATATAGACGAATTCAAGGATTAATCTATGTAGACAACTAACCCGGTTAGTTTTGTACTGGGATACTATAATTGCCACTCAAATCACAAATATATACATAGCAGCAAAGCACTCCCTTAGGTGGGACAATTCACACACATCCACTAAATCCATAACTTGGCCACAGGTTAATGATGAGATCTTTTTTAATCTGTATGACTTGGCAGTAAATGTTCAATTTTAAAATATATCCGTTGTATGCATACAAATCCATACAAAACATCATAATATAAATAAATTGAACTTTTAACGGGTTTTGTCTCTGATCGTATGCATACAATACCTACGGTCCACGATATAAACACACCGAGTACAGAGACAAGGGCCGAGTACCCACTTACTTATTATCTGCAGTCCAACTACTACTATGACGAAACGAGAGGGGTGAGGTTTTCACGTTTCAATGCTCGTGATTGGGTGTTTAATTTCTTTAAAACAAAGAATTTAGAAATGTTTTTTAATTTCAAAGAAATATATTCTTTGAACCAATTATATGCAGCAATGTAGAATAACATTATGGCATCTATACTTTCAAAGCAATGATTCATTATCTATAAGAATTTTATATTTTGATTTAAACAAATTTATATATTTCCAACAAATATTTCCTTAATATTTAATAATTGCCATATTTGAAACAAATAAATGTGAACTTTAATTTCAAACAATTCATAATCTATATTTAAACAGTTCAAATTTCTTCATTCAACACCTATTGCTTTGAGTTAAACAACATTTGTTATTATTATAAAAATTTTATTAAATAAATGTGATTGTTCAATTCAAACCAACCGGTTTCAGCGTAAATGAATATTCTTTAAGTTAAATAATTGCAATATTTGGAAGAAAGTTATCCAAATAGTAATTGCAAACAATTTATAATTTCAATTCAAACAATTTGAATTTTTTAATTGAACACTCAATTCTTTTGCATTTATTAAAAATTGTTAATTCTAAACAAATCACTTTCAAACAAATACGTTTACTTCAACCAAACAATCCTTTTTCAGAGTGTAGATATTCAAAAACTACTGAGACGTAATTGGAAGAAGAGGAATAATATGGGAAAAATTATATTTTTAATATATGAAGAAAGAGCACAAACTCAATATTCTAGATAAAGTGTGAAGAGGGTAAATAAAGGTAAATAAAACAGCACAGTTGTGATATGCCTGCCTAAAAACTACTTCACATACTTTTATTTGTTTTATAATATGAATAATATACATCAAATTAAATAATTTTAATTTAGAGCATAAAATTAAATGCGTCATTTGTAAGGGCTGCTTTCGTTGGTGTAGTACAGTATGACGTACTATCCCCAACACGCCTATCGACCTTGAACCGACCAATCATATAAGCGCAGTGATTAAAAACTCTTGACAGAGAAGCTCTGCGCTTCAACTATTCATGCACTATTTATAGCTCATCACAAATACTTCAAGGCAGTAAATTCATGTTTCCAATACTTCAAATTTAATATGACACTACCTATCATGTTTCTCCATGTTCAGTAGATATAAGTAGAGTTTTATTAGAATTATGATCTCAGGAGAGTACAGCAATTACATCAATTTCAAGCGTCTAGACAGTTTTTTTGTTCATACAGTTAATTAAGAGGAATCTCTAAAGAAAACATGCAAAATTTCCATTTTTAAATATTAATAACTTTTGTCCATTGAGAATGTATGTAAATATCACGTTGATGCGGAGTTTATCCTATTTTTTTCGGACCTTCTAACTTCCGAATTACCCTGGATATTACATTGAAATTTGGTACATGTGATAACCATTATTATACCTGCAAGTATCACAAAATAGGTAGTCCAGGTCCGGATGACAAAAAACATGTTGATAAAGATTGCTCCTTATAATTAGAAAGAGCATTAAGAAATTGCAGCATTTTATTTTTAGTTTTCTGTTCAGTTATTTGTATCCACAAAAGTACAGTTACAGTTAGACTTTTTCTCAATTAAACACCCTGTTTTAAATGATATTTTTATCACCTGTTGAACAATCACTAGCTGGTATAAAGAACGTCCTTTAGACCAAGCAAAGGTTGAGGCAATTTAAAAAAACGAACTCTAGTCTCTGAACTATAACGTGACCTTTCTTGGAGTCGCAATAAACACGAATTTAAAAAGTGGAGCCAATATTCTCGTATAAAAAGAATGAATAAGTTATGTCCTTTCAAATTATCTTTACGTGTACGTTGTAAATGTAATGACAACAGAACATGAATTGAAATAATAAATTTTCTTTCCCGAACTTATTACTAACGTATTTTAATAAAAACATGGAAAATGTCGAGACGTTTTGGAATTTTTTATATGTTTATTGATTACATAAGTTTTAACGATATTTATACACGGAAATTCCTTTCTTCGAAGACAACCCAACTAACAATTTAAGTCTTATAATGGCTTTCAGAACTTTTACAGAACCGTTTTATAAAACTGCTACTGTTCTATAATAGTATATTCTTCAAAGAGTGTAGATGATGGCTATTATTCACGCGGATGAAATTTCCAAAACGAGGGAGCGCAGCGAGTGAGTTTTGGAATCATCAAAGTGAATAATAGCCATTCTACACGAGTAGAAGACTATACTTTCTCCACGAATAAAAAGAAAAAACTTCCAGTGAGGATCGAACCTCGATCGTCCGCGCCATAGTCAAACACCACTAGGCTATAGAGCATATCTATAAAAATGTAAAGAGAAAATATATATACGTAACTCATATTTTTAATCGCAAGCCTTACATTTATAAATGAAATTAATTCCGGGAGGCGTACATATTCACTATCGCTACTGTTGTCAATTTTTTTCTCTTATAATACGTAAAATTATGATTTTATAATTATTTTGACGTTTCAAAGGACGCGCTGTCAGAAGCGATTTGCTTTCTGAGGTATTTGACGTATCAAAGAGACGATTTAATTTATTCATTTTAATTCATTTTAGCGTGAATTCTGATAATAGTAGAATGTGATTGGCTAACGAGAGTGAATTCTTTTTATTATTCACTGGTGTGAAGAATTTATATCATTATGCAGCTAAATAAATAAAATAATTTGTGCGTTATTATTTAGTCGTGGAGAAACACTTTTACAATGTTCTTATCAGTAGTAATAACCCAAGGACATTGATAATTGTTCGAAAAAATTTTATGAGAGATTTCGAAAGACTGTTGCTTGCCTACAAGCCTACAAGCAACAAGCTTGAGAAAGTTGTCATAAAATATTTGAGCATTTATCAATGTCCGAAGGTTATTCGGATAGAAAATTTTTTACCAATTATAGAATTACAACCAAATCGTGACATTTCCAAATATTGAATATTTGAAACTTCAAATTCCAAATAAATCAATAGGTATGTGTCCATAGCAGCGTGAAAATAGCCCATGGTCTGTTATCAGTGTAATGTTGACATGATTGGGTGAAATTGTTCATATGATAAAAAATAAGGAAATTTTATTGGTTATTGGAGCTGTCAGAAAATTTTCGCTTTATAAGCATTGAATTAGCGCAGATTATAAAACAAATCGCCTGTTAGACATGCTCTATAGATGTTGTCTGTTGCTATAATGGAGCAGTTTTTAGAACGTTTATAAATGTCTAATGAGAATCTATTAAAGGACTTTTTTAGAGCCGTTATAAAAAATTACAATCTGCAATATATAAAATCTATACACTGCTTTCGATTTAACAATTATTGGTATTTAACATTGTTGCCGACAAAAATTGGGAATAACTTCTACAGATAAATACATTTGGCAACAGCTGACTGCTCACAATTATTCTTCTCTGTCTTTCAAATGTTTTTTTCATATTTTCCTTGTCGCACTTGTGCAAATCGCATGGCTCGAGAAGATTTTTCGCAATTCCAATTATACATCACCCAAATTACATTCATACAATCGGTGTGTTCTAATTTCCATACCAGTATCAACAAGGTTTATTATATTCCATTCACTCTTCCTACTATATCTTATACTTAAAATATAAGAGCACTGGCTTTTTGTAATAAACTACAGTATTATTAAAATTGGTATGTTTTATGTTTTGTTCAATATTCTTGAATATACTATGTGTATGTCAATCAATTAGTTCCATGTAATTTAATAAACATGAATATTATGTCGACCACAATACCAACATTCCCCCAATATAGCGCATGATGTGAACTAGATATTTTCGCTTATACGACAACAAATAGAGTTACTGATACCAAAATCCCAATAGCTTTGCTATTTCAATTTAATTACTGGCAATCTCCGGTATTTAAATTTCCCAAAATTCATAGTCCTAACATAAAATAATACGGAGAAGTGGAAGGTCTCACATTATACTTGAAAGTACTTTCTTCCGTAGGGAGGAAAAGTACGAGTTTTCTCCCTGATCTGAGGCAGAGAAGTGTACACTTTCTGTAGAGGTAGGAAGAAAAAATATCGTTGATATTACAGTCTTTCAATAGTTGTTTGCTAGATGCTAGAATACAGTGCTGGTCTACAAGTAATTATTTTTAAAAACCTTTTCCGAATAGTTCCCAAAACATTTGAAGTGTAAGTCATAAACAGGCATGATAACTGATTTTGAAAAACTGCTCCACGATGTTTTCACGTATTTACCTTATCTACAATGATGGTTATTTCTGTAAGTAAAAAAGCTTTTAAAAGAAAAATTCAACACATTTCAAATTTTGCGCCAAAACGCTAGAATAGTAATGGCGTCTGTCTATGACATCATCAATTCGTAAATACCATTTATAGGTGATCTGTGTCGATAGGTTATCTATGATCTGTGTCAAAGCTTGAGGCTAAAATTTTATTTTGATCGTGGATCATGATCATGATTTTGATACATAAACAAAATTTGAATCATTTTGTGCGATTAATTATCATAGAGATGAATCCTAATGTGTTTCGATGGTGTGCGGTTCCACAATGTAATTTAAAACAGATGTTTGGATCATAGATATTTGCGAAAGTACGACGTCACTCTTTCCTGATTGGTGTTTGGCATAAGATGGCGGATGGTTAAATTTTATGCTTATATTTTTACTATTATAAATGTAATCACACATGTAAAATACAAATTAGTGATTTCTTTAGAATCTTTGTATCTTATATAATTATATCAAATCAATATTTCAGTAATTCTTAGTGACTGTCATCATGCCTATTATGTTTTTCATATTTTTCATAAAATTACTCAATTTTAAATTGCAAGAAATAAAGATTTTCCATTTTACAAAGTGAGCTTGTAATTAAATTGCCCAATTTTATGAAATTTTTAATTCTACTTGTAAATCAAACAAAATTCCTTCTCCCTTCGATTTTCATTTCCTAATGATATATAGTTAATTGAAAAAGCTACAGAAAAAGCATATCAGAAGGTACAAAAGGAAAGCAAACTAGATTACGTGTAGACTGTCCGATAATGGATGAAACTTTTCAACCATTTATATAATTTCTTCTTTTCACGTTTACTCCACTGGCATTTTTCTGTTATTTTGTAGTTACACTAACCATGCTTCGAATTGGCTTCTAAAAGTTAAAACTGTCTTTCGATCTATGGAATTAGTTGCCAACGGAAAATTGTAGTGATATAAAAGTTACTAACAAAATCTTCAGCACTTCAATAAAGTAGAATCTCTCAAGTAGCAATTTAAATTCTATAAGGTTTGTATAAACAGCTACAAGATAATATATCTTATAGGATACTAAAATTCTTACGGTCTACAAAACAATTAAATGATCCTTATACAACTAAAAAGGGCCCATTTTTATGCAACTGTTTGGTTGTGTAACAGTTCTATTAAAAGTTTATACAACTCTTATATGACTGTTTAGTACACATTTAATTCAATCGACTGTTTTATAATCATTTATACAGCTACTATAAAATGATTTAATACTGTGTCATGTAGTCACATCTATAAAATAGGATTGAAGTGGCACTATGAAGGTCTCACAAAATGGTTGTATAATCATATGGTAGCCTGTGTAATAGGTCTCGAGGGTTATGAAGGCAACTGGCTGGAGGATAAGATGTCCAGAGAAAGCTCATCATTCATTGATTTATCCAGTGGCGTTGGTATTGTCAGTGACCTTTGTATTTCCAATTTTACTTGATAAAATAGGTACCGTACGCCATTTGTACGTTTATGACAGATATGCGCCATGTTTCCTCGCCTCTTACCGATGCCCCGTAGCTTCAGATAAATTTGCCAAACTATATGTATGTCAACAGGGTACTGTATGCTCAATAGGCACGCAAAGCTAGTGGGGTTGATAGACGAATCCATGTGCAGATTCTGTCGCGTAGAGAACATCGAATGCCGGTCTGGCAAATTTGCGGTTGCTTTTATACTGGGCCATGAAAATTCACAGGCCAGAAATAACATTGGGTTGGGCAGGAGAATGAAGTCTAGTGTTCGCATTAGACTGACTATGTTACAAAATATACTAAATGTTAATGAATCCTTTATAAATCAATCCAATATTTTCGAAAATACAAATTGAAAACTGCTATTTCCATTTCTATTGAAACTTTGAATTGGATAGATACACGATGAAAGATTTGTCTGCTTTACCAGTTGAGCGAACTAATATTCTTTTAATCGATTCATTTTAATCTATCGCTTCACGTTTCAATTTATTTTCATCTCCCAACCACAATTTTGTCAGATACGTGATTAATGGCTACAAAATGTACGCGTTTTATATAATTAAAATGCTTACCCAGCTAATAAATCATAAAGAGTTATAGTTAATGATCTTTTAAAGATGCTTATTTATCCAACAAGATATGGGTTGGGATTTTGGAAACTTGATGCTGCTGTGGAGAAGATGATGTCTTATTCCTATTACCAGTTTTTTGTTTGTAGTAAAAAGTAGTGGCTACGCAACATTTATACGTCTGAAAACAGTTAATACTGGAAAAGACTGGTGAGTAATATGGGGATAGTCACATTTTTATGTTTTTTCAAATTTTTTTCATTCATAGAGCTAGAAAAAAACTGTACCCATGAAATTTTTGAATACTAGTGAGTTTAAAAAGTATTCTTCACGAATGGAAATGCATTTTTGCATACTTTGGTACCACTTCTGGATGCAGTTATTCCGCTCACTTGTTGGTAGGTACATACAAGATAGAGTTTTTGAAGGCGTTGACACGGAGTTCATAATAATTTTTAGAAAAATGGGAAAAAGTCTTCAGGACTGTTTGGAGGATGGTCCAGCAAGGGCAGACATACAGGGGCTCTCTCACTGGAAGGCGTTCATATATTACCCTTCCAGTACAAAAAATAAGCAGATCCTGATGTGGAGTAGAGCAAACCTACGCATTCTGTCGGGACTGCTTACAGGACATTGTCGTCTAAACTTCGGCCAAACTGTCACACTATGTCAAAGCCGAGAAACGACGAGGATGATGGTGTGAATGCTGACCGGGCATTGTAGGCTGAGGAAACATATGCACACAATTGGCCTAGCAGATGACAGCCTATGCAGGTTCTGCCAGGAAGAAGATGAAACCGCGGAGCACATACTCTGTGAGCGCGAAGGCCTAGCAAGGGTGCGGTTTCACTTACTCGGAGAAGAAAAACCGAGGGTAGAGAGCTACGCAAGGGAGGCGGTATCCAGGCTATTAAGTCTAATAAAAAGAATGAAGCTAGATATCGAGCTCTTAATATGAGAAGGACCACAATAGATCTGCAAAGGTCGCCGCAGTGGGATAAGACGAAAATCAATTCCAATTCTAATCCAATCTTATCCAAGTGCCTTAAGGTGTGCACACAACTTTCCAACATTGCATTGCTCTCCTAAAATCGACCTAAAATTGGTTTCGATTGAAGCGTCTGACAAAAGTGAAAATGATATCGCAAAATAATTATAATTATTCTGCGATATTGGTAACACGTTTATCAAATACGGCAATATTACAGGAAGTTGTAATAATACTTTGCCAGCCATGCTGTTATATGTATCACATGAAAGGCAACACTAAAATGTGAGAAAAACAAAAAATATATGTATTTATTTTATAAGATAAACTGTGATCTTTTCTGGTGCTGAGATGCGTAGCGAGCCTTGAGAAAAAACACAAAGAAGAGACGTGTGAAACAAGACAATAGAGAAAAGTATTTCCTTTATTTTCGGTGGAGATAAATACAAATGACGCTATTGTAGGGAAAAAGGACAACTAATGATAATTTGAAAACTTTCACAGGATATTACAGCTGTTAGGAAGTAGCTTGTCTCACAATATTGTCATTTATGTCATTTATTTTGACCGTAATATGTAGGTATATGAAGAAATATAAGATTTTCCAAAATACACAGTTTGCAGATTCATGCAAAAAAATTCAAAAGATTGCTTTATTATTTAGATGTGTGTAACTATGAAGTGTAGTGATGTTTTTAAAAAAATTTAATTTCACTGGAAATTCTGCTGTTTATCTATTGTCTCATAAATAACATCCGCAACGGATTTAAGTTCTGCTTTGTTCCACTTTTTCTATTGTACTCTTTTCATTTTTGATCTAATTTATTTATTCGACGCTCTATAACGCTATTCGCGCTCACAGTCTTGCTTCATAAAAACAAAATTATGTATTCTTGTTTATGAAATTGTGTAGCGATCAAAATATTCTCCATTGTTGTATTTCAATAAAACGACGTTTTCGTCGTAGCTTCAATAACAATTTATTCCATTCACTTCCAGCAAAACTTTTGTATTTTATTCAATTACCTTAAAAAACTGTGGGAAGGTTTTCTTTGGTTGCTCAGTCGTTATTATTGCTTTTCCATCATCATGAAAAGACGTTTCTTTCCAAAAAAAATGATGGATTAAAAAAAACATTCTACGGGAGTGTTTATGTTGAAAAACTGAATTTGCCAACACTTCTTTCTTTCTGTATCTGTAGAGTAGGGGGGATAAGTTTAGGCACACAGCACTTAGACCACATGTAACCCATTGCACATCTTTCCGAGGAGTTGTCCTCATAGGTCATCGTCCACCCTGGAAAGTGTACAGGTCACTAAGAAACATCTCCTTTATATCAAAAGGTGTAGGCCAAGGACTCGCCGAATACACTCTTATTGACAATAACTCCAGGCACTCGCATAAGACATGCCTAAAAGTTTCATCTTCCTGTTCACACATCCTGCCTAGAGGTGTGTCCACTAGCCCCATAGTATGAAGGTATTTATTCAGTTGTCAGTGACCTGTCAGGAACCTACTGTTAAACGTAGGTTTTCCCTGATAATCGCCATATATTCCTTTAGCTCCAGCTTCCAGGGTCGCCCAGGGTGATCCTGGCATCACTGCATCCTTTGATTTCATCCCATCTCTTTATTGATTGAGCATGGGTGTAACGTTTGACTAGCTCAGCTAGCTCAGCCGCTTTCCTGTCTAAGAAAATCGGCAATACGTTCACCTGCACACATGTCTTGCCCTTTAGCCCACTTCGGAATAATACTATTTTTTACCAAGTCGTTAGCTAAATCTTAGTGGCACTCTAGTACTAGCCCTTATGTAACATACGTTGTCTGTTCAAAACTAATAGGGCTTGTCTGCTGTCAATGCAGATTGTTCTGTTTTTCCAGAAATTTCTGTCCTGGTTAGTTCTTTTGTGGCAGATGTAGTGACAAATTACATCTTTTGGTGTAAAAAGACAGTTTTGTTAAGGTTGTTTAAGATAGAAAGATAGTTTTTATATTAATCCAATCTAGATCCAAAGCCTCCAACATAGATTTGTATACTGGTATTTTTAATGATTTTCAGTGCTCTGAGAGTAGATTTTGATGCTGACATGTAAATGGAGCAGCAGCAATAGTCTAATCTGAAGTCTTTCCTTATTAGTTCCCCATTAGCGAGGCCATTTGGTATAATGACAACTCCAAGGCAGAGGTAGGTGTGAGATCCGCAATTTGAGAATAAAAAAATGTCAATGTTTAAGAATGGACCATCTGAACTACGTTGCTTGTCGACTGTCGGTATTTGGTCAACGGCGGTACAATCAAAAGTATTTTTGCCGAGATAGAAAAAAAATAAGTCGTCAGTGTAGAGGGCGGATGTTGAAAGAAACGAATGAGTTTGAGAAAAATATATATATATTTAAGATATTTCAGAAGTAATTAAAAGATGATGGATGTGAATTGCTGTCTCTGAGTCGGTAAAGTAGGAATTTGTAAATAATCCCCAACATTTTCGTTCGTGCAATTTTGCAGAAATTTGGTTTCTCTAAGCTGATTGATGAGCGGTTTCCTTTTAATTAAATACCGGAGAGAAATTTAGCAACATTCAACTGAAATTATTTCCTTTTGTAATATGTATTGCAGCATTGCACACACAGAAATTCAGTAAAATAAACCACAAAATTGATGTTTACTCAACACAATGAATTCTTTTTCACTAGAGGTCACTAGAACCCTTGCAGTCTGTGAAGTAAACTAACTTGACATTTTAGCGCATATTTGAACGTTTGTTATACCACTCGTATAATAAAATGGATTGTCAGTTATTAAACATTGAAATGTATTTTATTAAATAACAGTAAAGACAGGGAATTGCTACCAATCAATTTAACAATATTGTATTAAAAATATTTTTGATGATATTAAATGACAGTTAATTAGAATTCAGTTAATCATAATACAATTCGATAAAGGCCAGCTTGAACTGACCAGCGTTCATTGTAGCGTATAGATAATGGTATTATAAAGTAGGAGTGACATTTAATGATTCAATTCGCGAACGACCCAATTCCTTACATTTGATACCATCCAGGACTCAATAGTGTGCCATGCGTCAGAGCTGAGACTTTTATATTGAAATATTTTCTATTGGATTACCAAATTAATCTAATAATTCCGCAGTAAACAAACAGAATATATTGAAACTTACAATGCAATATAATATAGATAACGGATAAGCTTCGTATAAACAAAAGCTTTGCCGACGAATTATTTGATATATTTAACAGATAGCAAAAGTAAATACATGCAGATAAATCGGAATATTCATTTATTGATGCAATCCAGTATTTACAGAAACTATTTTTTTAACTCATACATGTTATTTCCAAAATT
>CAJUYI010000364.1:95896-125578 GCA_910591695.1 Galerucella pusilla
ATTAATATCTTCATTTGCCTTCATTGCAAACTGTCCATTATGTTTATCCAGCTACCGTTGGGTCTCAACTATTTTCTTTACCAGAAAACACCAGCAGAACATGTCAGATTACAAAACCTAGAAGCTGAGTTTGTGTGCCCTGAGGATGTAGATAGACTCACTTCTTTAGTTCCTTAGGAAGGTTGAGCTTGAAGTATTAATTCATTGTAAATTGGAACACAAGACTCAGTATATTGTCGGGGTGTAGTTTTCTACCAGAAACCAAAAAATATGAATATTTTCTCCCACGTCTGGTAATTTTATAGCTAAACAGAGATATGTCTAGTCTAGATTAAATATCAACGTACTTGTGTTATCCCAGCGTGACCTTGATATGATAAAATCTGTCTAGGCAGAGTATGCTTCAAAAATACCACACTGTCTTCTATCTTCGGATAACAACAGATCGAAGTGAGAAAGAAAGCTCCTAAAATTTTTTTAGGAAGTTATGAAGGGTTTTATCAATTCTTAATAAAATACAATTGAAGTTGTTTTGCCTCAGTGTTTTTTGTAATTATATAGAATACGCTACGCCACAGGTATGAACAACTTTGTTCATTTTTAACAGTGGATATACAATTTTTATTATTAATATTATATATTATATTATATCGAGTTGTTTTTAATATTTCCGTTTTATTATAAAAAAAATATCTTTGTTATCACGCTTAAAATACAGAATCGAGCTCGATGTACTAAGCATATTTTCCTTGCAAACAAGCAGCGTATCATTCAACAGTTGTTAGGGAAATTACAGCAGTATTTTGAGGTAAATCATTGCGACACGGTAGATGAGGCTGTACAGGCGTAAACGGGATATATAGGGCAACAGGTTATTGAACTCTTCAGCTCTGCATAGGAAACTGCAAAAGTCACCTCTCAATTTATTTATAGAATTAATGGGAAACTTAGTACAGCTCTATGCACTCAAATGTTAAAATTGAGCAAAAGGGACTGTTTTTATTTAAATAAATATGGAATATTAATTTTTTAAAGTTGCTCATGATATATTTTGTTAAGCCTGTGAGAAATCAGTCATGAAATGACCACTTTTTGAGGTAATTCACCTGGGCTGTAACAAATTATTTGTTACCTTATGTTGGTAGCTTCATGATTCATTATCCATCTTAAAATGAGCTGGCTAATTCCTAATCATTATGGATTGAGTTATCAATTAGGCCAAAAAACCCTGTCTTATTGTACAGATTCACAACTCAACAGATTAACTGCGAAGGGAAATTAAAAGAAAATGGAAATAATGCTGAGTCTGAAAAATACAGAATGCTTCCGAAAGTAATTTGTGGGTAATTATGTAATATCAATTAATGTTCAACGCATTAAGCGATGAAGTTTACTATGTTTGATTTTGTCTATACAACAGGAACAAATTCATAGTGTATGTATGTATATTGAAAAATTCTTAGCCTACTATAGAACCAAACAAAATTTCAATGTCAAAATTTTATTACTCAACATATTCTCCTCTTAATTGGATACATTTATTACAGCGAACCTGCAACGTGTCTAGACCTTTCAAAAAAAATGTTTCTTCTTGCTCTGCAAACCAGACCTCCACAGCTTTTATTACCTCCTCGTTGGAAGAAAATGTACGACCTTTAAAGCATTTTCTGAGTTGGGGAAATGGATGATAGTCGGACGAAGCCAAATCTGGTGAATAAGGGGGGTGTTCTAGTAATTCAAACCCTAAATCATAAATTTTTTGCCTGACAACAGGAGATTTGTATGCAGTGGCGTTGTCCTGCAAAAACAAAACACCGTTGGATAGCTTTCCGCGTCTTTTCTCTCTTTAATTTTTTTCCCGTAGAGTGGTCAGTTATGTCGAATAGTAATCTCCAGTTACTGAAGCAAGAACTTTTCCAGTAGATTTTTGGGCACGAAACTTCTTAGGTCTTGGAGAGGACGAAGAACATCGATCACCAAGGTTATTAAGCATATCTTCGTAAATCTGCTTACCTCTTAACCCTTTTGAATACAGGTACTTGATGATGACTCGATACTCCAATTTTTAGATTTTCACAATTTCGGTGGACATCTTTTTTCTTTTAATTTATTGCGTAGCTCCGGTTCCGGTTTACTTTTTTGACGTCCAGCTTCAAACTGACACTTCTAATAAGTTATTCGTTGCTATGGTAACGCAATATTTTTTTTATGCATGGAACTGATCTAGGCTAACAATACATCCTCGTACCTCGACTACCTTTAATCATGTCAAAAATATTAAAATCGTTCTCTTTTCTAATTAAAATGGCGTGTCAAAAGATTTGTTTAGCTAGAGGTTGAAAAAGTCAACAAAAAATACTCTTTACATGCTCTCTATATCGCTCACAAATGTTTTACTTTACAATAAACTATTATAGGGTTCATTTTATATTGTTTTTTTTTCCGTGGAACAAAATGGTTAAATCATTCAGAGATATTTTTTGCGGAAACTTGTAATCTAGAAATCATTTGAAAAAAAAAGTTCAACCGTAGACTTCAAATCAAACGTATTTAATTGCTTTGACTGTTTGTGGAAACTTCAACGGGCAAATCAGCAACTTAACAACTATCGGCACTCTCAATTTCCCATTGACGATTCGTGAACTCGGTTAACTCATCCGAAACTATAATGAGATCCAATTAAATTCAACAATGTTGAGTGTACTACGAACACTTGAGATTAGAGTAGTATGAATTACATTTTTTTCTTTTGACGCTAATAGAATTGATAATTTGACATTTACTAAGAAATGCAAAGATTCTAAAACAATCTACAGCTGTTACGACTTTAGTTCTTCATGTTAGGCTGGTCTGACCGTTACGTTACGTTGTTACGATATGTGCCTTGAGTGCGTGGGCTCTCGCGCTCTCTCCTCAGTCTCAGAGCTAGTCTCTCGGCGCAAAATGTTGATTGTCAGCATACATTGTATTATTAATTACAGTTTGTGCCAATCAACTTATTGATAAGATTTTTATAATTAATACTACTGTATATTTTTGTTAAATGAGTAAAATAAATTCTTATATTGATATGTGTATTTATTTATTGATTCAAAAAATTTGATTACTTCTTAAAAGGAACTAAAGTTCTTACCGTGTGTCCGCGACACGTTCTTCAATTTTATATTAATTTCAATAAAAATGTTATTAAAAAATATGACAATCCGCCATCTTAGCTAAAACACCGATCACAATCGTGTGACGTCAACATTTTTTAAATCTAAGAGCTCATCCATATCTCAAATGTGGTTGTATGAAATCAAACCAATGGTTCAATAAAACTCAAAGTCCAAACCACAAAATTTAATAAAAGTTCCTCAAAAAGGACACTTATGATGTGCTACTAGTTTCGGTGCAATATTACCATCATCAGGCTACAATATAAAGAGAAAAGGTAAACTTAATACATGAAGATCTTACAAGATTATGTTAAAATAATTAAGCCAGAGTTGTTAATAGATAAAAATGAAAATAAAAATCAAAACTGAAGTTCTTTAAAAAGCCCCCCCCTTTTGGCATAGTCCATTAGGCTAACATTTTAATTAATTTTCAATATTTTTAATATTTCCAATGTTTTTTCCATTTTCTTTTCTTTCCTTACCACTAAAATAAACTTGTAATATTTGATTAAAATATGTTTGTCCACGACCACCTAATAATAAGTCGATATTTTACCTCCTAACTAAAGGTATATGGTACCCATATATCAACTGTCGTGAATTATGGTTCATAATACACTGTAGTGTATTCTGGTTCATAATTCACGACTAGAGATGGGGGTACAATATGGAATAAACTATTAAATCTGTGTATTTTGTTCAGGAAATTTGTTTCTGACATATATCGTACCTATAAAATATTGTAATTTTCAGTATTGATACTTTTCATAACGATATTTTCTAATATCAAGTATTTTAAAACAATATATATTTATAACGGTACGTTGTATTGATACTTTCTACAGTATCGCCCATCTCTATATATGTCAAATTATTTGAAGTAGCTGCCACAACATTTTGAGGTTAGTAATATGCCAAATCGCTACTGACTTTTATTTATTAATAAATAAATTAAGTGTCGTGGACACTCGCAATTTATGGCCATAATTCACTTGGGTGACTTGCGCCCCTCGCCTGCGGCTCTCCACCCATCGTGAATTATGGCTATCATAAATTGCTCGTTTAATAATATACTATTTAACATATAAAATTTTTGGCAACAACCTGTTGGTCTTTGGATTATATATTTCATACAGGTAACTATGATTTATTTTATTTTATTTCAATTTGACTACCCAATTTTATAATTTATATCATCAAAGTTGTAATTTGTAAGATTCTCAATAACCTTTTAATTATATTAATATTTTAATTTGATATCAACAATTGTAATATTCTCAATTTTGTATTATTAACTTTACTATTATTTTTATTCATTTTTATCTATTAACAACTCTGGCTTAATTATTTTAACATAATCTTGTAAGATCTTCATGTATTAAGTTTACCTTTTCTCTTTATATTGTAGCCTGATGATGGTAATATTGTACCGAAACTTGTGGTTTGGACTTTGAGTTTTATTGAACCATTGGTTTGATTTTTTAAATCATTCGAACTTTTATTGTATTTTCTGATTTCGCAGATGTGTGAAGTCATAGAGACGCCATTACTATTCTAACGTTTTGGTGTGAAATTTAAATTGAATTTTAAAAACGTAAATTTCACCTCCAAAAACCTTTGTTTTTTCAAGAAATAGCATTTTTTTCGATGAAGCTTATGCGTACAAAATCGTGGAGCTGTAATTCAAAATCATTCATCACGCCTATCAGAAGTACTTGGAAGAGATAAAATTTTCTGGAATAATGAGTCAAAGAATCATCGAGTCATCAATGTGGATATAAAACAATATAAAACCTATCCAAACCTGATTAGAATAATGTATCTTCATTGTACAGGAAAATTCTTAGTTTCTCAAGTAATAGGGCATGTCCACGTAACGTCACAAACTATTTTGACAAGAGCCCGGTGGTAAAACAATAAACAAAGCGTTCAGAGCACGTGGTACTTAATAGTGAGGTTATGCTAATTTATAATGATAGATTGTATTTGAGTTCAGTTGGTTTTGCTTAAATGTTTTTTAAAAGTTATTTTAATTGTAGAGCTTGCATATTTAATAATATATAATATAGGTTAATAGTTGTTTGTTGTTTGATAATTATTGATCGTGTTCATTGTTTATTGTTCTACCACAGGGGTATTGTCAACTGTCAACTGTCGTGGACATGCCCTCTTCTGTAACTTTTAGGTTAGGTTAAGTCTGTGTTGATTGGGGTACCGTACAGTTTTTGTCATTTTTATCGCTCCTTAGATAAATTAGAAACGATGTTTCTGGTTATTTCCCCGTAAATTGTTTCAAGGTTTATCTCCTTGAACGGCTTTATCGGATAAATTACTGTATGTGGTTTGTATTCGAAAACAAGAAATAATCCAGAGCAATTTCTGGATAAAAAGCGATTGCTTTCACCAAAATACTCAGGAATATAATGCAATTAACTACATGCTGTGTTTTCTGATGAAACAATGTTATTAATCATATACGTACCAATAGCAACAGTTATATTAATCAAGAATCCGCTTCACCTATAATCGAAGAGTTGTTTACACGTGAAATTTGTATTTTCACAAAACAAATACAAAGTAAAATATGGAAGTGTTCAATAAAACGTGAGCTGACAACAACAGTAGTGAAAATCACGTTGTGCAAGATATTTTCCAGTTGACAGTAAACGTGTATGTTATAATATTCATCCATTGTCATCTATTTTTAAGTACCGAGTATAGTAGAAGAGGGAATTTTGAATATACATTGTCAAATGAAATATATATTGAAAAAAATCAGCAATATCAGGTGTGTTATTTTTGCTTGAGATCTCAGTTAATCTCAGCTCACATCGGTAATGTGCACGTTCTTTTTGATTTACTCACCTCGAAGTGAGCTGAGATTTTTCCTTTCCCTTCACCGATGCTGAATGTGATGTAAGGGGGTATCAGTTTGAGTTGAGTCGGAAATAAAGTGGAGGGGATGAAGAAATATTTGATTTTGTTTACATATATACACACTTAGCCCAAATTTCTTTTGTTACAAATTAATAAATTATCAATTGACTAAATAAAAGAGAAATAATTATGGATAAAATAACATTATTAGATGCTGATACGAATTTGGAGCTTACTCACATCACTTTATCTTAGATCACTTCAACTGAACTGAGCTGAGATATCAGTCAAAAAAAACACACCTATCGTATATACAAGAGTTTGTGAGGGTAAGTGGGAACGAAAGCACAGAAGAATAATTTTAAACAGTGACTTAAGAAATTTGTTATTGGTATTTCCGTAATCTAAAGGGTCAAATTAGTGAATTTACTTATATAAATCGTAGAGCCTCCAATAGTTGGAATTTTGAGCTGAAATTTCAGAGACACGATCTCAAATAATTATTATATATGAAAAAAAGTCGATATCATAGCTACGATATTTTGTATTCGTTATTCGTTAATCGACAGTGAAATTTGTGGATTCTTTTTATTGGAAAATTTGTATGTGCAGTTCCGTAATATACGGGCTGGATTTTCATATATAAAATGAGCAAACCTAGTTCAAATTTTGAAAATTTCAAATTGAGTTATGTTATGTTATATTATTTGACTGCATTAATATCTGTTTTTAGGAAGTTCCATAACTTTTGGAAAGCGGTTTATTTTAGAGCCTGCTTTTTAATATGTCAATCTTAAGCTCATTTTATTGGAAAACCCGTAACTAAATCACAAAAAATGGTGATCCCGCCGCCTTCTGTATTTGATCTTATTTGCCATCCAACGAGAAATACGCCAAAAAACAAAATATATGAAAACCGCTACCTCAGTAAAAAAAATAAACCAAGGAGATAAATGGGCCATGGGATAGCGATAGCGAAAACCCAAATCGTTGCGGTATATTCACATAAATCTGCCTTCTTGGTGATAAATAGAGAATTCAATCCGATGCTTAGAGTATAATTCCAAATCTTTCTGTACATCTTAACGTTTTGAAGGAAACTATCGATATAAATGAGAAAGTATCATGGAAGTTATATAGAGTGTGTCATGTGACAGTTGCCAATACCAACTTTCTTATTTTAAATGTACATTATTTTTTTTTATTGGTGAACCATTTTACCTATTTCAAACACGCCTCAGCGTGTTTAAATCGAACTTTAACACACGCGCGTGTTTTAAAGTTACCGTGGCAACATCAACAACTCGAGGAACGAAGTCTAAATCTATGGTCTAAATCATGTCTAAATGACAATTTTTTAATTATTGATCATGACAATTTTTTAATTATTGATCTGACAGGAGTCGTTTGTAACGTCAAAACTTTCATTCGAACAATATTTAATAATGTCAAATTTATAAATTAAAATGGAAAGTGCCGTTGGTATTGTTTGAAATATTAATATTTCGATTTTTCAAATCTTAGGAAATGGTATTTAAATTAATACTATTGGCATTCACAGAACTCAATAAGGTTGAACTTCCATCATAATACAAATTAGTTTATGTTTTTCTCATTACCATGACAACGCAAGGTATAACATCATATACATCACGAATTCAACTGTTTGACATTTAGTTCTTATATTTCCATCTATGATTTCCATTACTTGTTTTTGTAGTAGATATAGACCAGTATTTATAATTTTAAAGTGCACCAATAAAAAAAATAGCGTAAATTATTCGTGGATAACTGGTCTTTAAAACACTTGCTCTATTTCGCGCGTGTTTTAAAGACCTTAATATTCACTTATACTTTAATATACTATTTTGGTGAAATCCTATTAACGAGCTGGCTTCCTTTTGTGATGCCTTTTGGCCCAATATAATAATAAATATTTAAAATAAGAATCAAATTCCCTTGATCTTATTCCAACAAATCATTCGAATATTCCATTATTATATAAATATAAATGAAGGAGGTTATTGTCAAGTCCAAGCGTGGTGCAAGACAAAAACAATTATATGTTTATCTGTTCTTCTCGAACTTGACCAGTTATATAAATATACTTTCAGTATTGATAAAAAAAGAAGTCGATACAATGTACTTGAAAAACACTATTCTACATAGTTGAATAATATACTAGTAATTATTAACTATTACGTATAAGTATGCTATACGGCTAGGTACCTACTTATGCATAGTATTAGTTTAGTATGTAGTGTAATGTATTTAGTGAATAAATCAAACATGTCCCAGTGCTACAAGTAGTTGTTTCATTCCCCTTGAGATGATCCTCCAAGTGAACCGCAACACCGCCTCTGGGCCCTTCCACATCTATAATCTACCAAAGTATCCATCGACAATACATTTCCTCCTATCTCTGCATTTAGTGTTCCAGTCTCTGTTTTTCAATATTTTCCTTCACATGATACTTTCATTTGCTTCTTGATGTTCCTCTTGTTCTCGTATTTAATGAAAATCATGTTGTTGATATTCCTGTTGGTCCTCTTCTCTTAATATGTCACATCCAATTCAGTTTCCTTGATATTATATATCGGACTATATTTTCTCCACCTGTTTCCTTTTTTATTTCTATGTTTCCTTTTCAATCTTCTCTCTCCATCTCTTGTTGTGTCTGGTCCAAGTACTATTCTCATTATTTTCCTTTCTAGTATTTTCAGATCTTCTTTTTCTTTTTTGTTTATAGTTGTTGTTTCGAGTGCGTAATTAAGTAAGTCTCATAAATTTGTATTTTTATTTTTTTCGCTGATCGAGATACAAAAGTAATGATAGCATGCAAAACACTCTGAAACTATAAAATGGTCATTCATAAACAGAAAAAGTCGAGAATGAATGTTTATAAAAACTTATTTACCTTTGGATGTGAATCGTTGGTGCTCTTACAGCGACAAAAGAGTAAGAGATGTCACAAAAAAAGACAATAATAGAAACACAAAAATAGGCCTGAAAAGAGAGCCAATGCTGAAGTTCATTGAAAAATAATAGGTTAGTGTGGCAACTCCGAAGAATGAATAATAAGAGGCCTGCCAAGCGAGTGTGGAACTCCAAGGTATAGGGAGCTAGGAAAAGGGGGAGACCGAAGCAAACATGGGATGGAGTAATAGTACAAATAATGAAGAAACGATGGACGACATCATTAGCGGCCAAGGTGCTAGCAAATAACAGAAAAGAATTGGCAAAATTTGTTTACTGACATGGAGAAGTATTGATAACAATGAAGACGAAGAGAGTTTAGATTTTATCTTTGTACACTAAGAAAAATGTTCATTTAGCATCATTAAGAATTAAGTTGTGTTTAGTAAAAATTTTATTACATATTAATACACGACAAATTTTTAATTATGACAAAATAGGATCGTTATAGAGCTCTGTCAACTGAGGGTAATTGAAGCACTTTAATAACCTATTAAAAACAGTAACCGCTAGTGACCAAAAATCAAGTAGGTACCTCAAAAACAAGATTTTTAATTCACTCTTAGGATCACTTGGACTTGTATTTTATATTGTTTTTGAATAAAATTTAGTACCCAATGGAAGCATCCATAAACGGCATCCATAAGTTAATTTTTCTAGTTTCTTGAAGATTTTCAATGTCCACTATAGCATCGACTATCCAGCTAGGGTCTTGAGAAATAGCTTTATTCTACTTATTTTCCACATGAAACTTGTTGGTGAAAACGGCTTTCAATCGAAATAATAATCCTACATGTATATTAAGGTTTGGATAGTTTCTTATTTATGAATATTACAACAACGTTAGAAATATCTCAAGACAATCTTTGAACTTCCAGTATTTGAAAATAGATGGAAACTTTTTTGTGCGAGGCTGGTTTACTTACCTTAAAATATTTTCACAATTCTGCACCACTCCGGTCATAAAGTAATACATCTTGGAAAGTTTCAAAAAATGCTCTCATCACCAACCTAAATACACTTATAAATCTGTTGAATTTAATAAAATCTTTCCCGCCTTTCGACCGCGTGTTTCTTACAAAACAATCCAACGCGTATTTACCAGAAGCGGCTTACTACGCTTCCAATCGACCTCCGATGGTTCATTCCACTGAAAACTTGCTCTAACAAATGCGAAAGGAGACGCCGTAAGCGGCGTTGCCGAGGCGTCGTATCGCAGATATTACCGTGAAATTCATACGCAGCTTATGGAGTATAGCCGACGCGATCTCCACCATATTTTCAAATAATTTATGGCGTTGATACCATATATAGTCTCGTTTAAATTGGTAATTAGTTCGCCTAATGAGACTTCAGTGATATAAATTTGCTTGCGTTGTTTTTTTTAATTCACTTCATAAATCCAAGATCTATGGGGGGAATTTTTTTTATAAATTGTACTTCTTCCAAATGAAGCTAACTGGAATTGATTAGGAACAGTTATGTTCAATTAAAACGTTAATATGAGTACATTTCAGAAAGAAAATTTCTTCCAATTTTATAATAAATAAACAATACTTACGACTTGATACAAAAACCTAAATTTAATTGATGGTTGAATACCTTTTAAAAACAAACTGTGCCAAAAGTTCCTACATAGTTTAGCGAAAAAAAAAGAAATACTTGAAAATTATGTCTAAGAAATCGTTTATTGAAATTAAATGTCCGGTAATCTTTATCAAAAGCACGTTTCCACCAGCTATTATCGTTTTCCAACAGTTAACGCTCATTGTCGAACTTATTGTTGTCCCCAAAAAACTCTAAAACATCTTTTATGTTCCAAAACATACAAAAGCACTTCCTTCAAAAAGCGAATGCGCATCAAGTGAAAAAAGAATTTCACCATTTTCTTTAGTTTCATCTACGGCTCCCTAGAGGAGTCAAACGTTTATAGTCTTTGTGTATATACAGGGTTTTTCCATGCTATTGGAAGCTTTGCTTAAATTAAATGTTTTAGTTCGCAATGATAGTTGTTGCTTACTATATGGAGTGGTCAGACAATTATCATCTTCGTCAGGAAGTCCGTTCTCTTTTCTCTTTCCTTTATCATCATACAATAGATACATAGATATATTTTGTGAGGTGGCTTTTGGCCTATTCCACTGCGACCTTTTCAGTTCTATTGTGGTCCTCTAAACTCTAGATTACATTCTCCAGCCTGACTCTTTTTAAAAAATCTATAAACGTGGAGACTGGACCTTTCATATAGCTCACGGTCGATGACTTTTCTTCGCCTAATACAAAAAACCGCACATTTGCCAGGCTATCGCACTGACATAGGATGTGTCTTGCTGCTTCTTCTCCTGCACATATACACATACCTGCACATATCTTCTTGTCAATCCCATCAGCTTGAAATGCCTATTGAGCTTACAATGCCCCGTTAACATACCCACTAAAGCTTTGACAGTTTTCCTATCTTTGGCCATCAGATCTGCTGTAAATTTTGGCGAGTGTTCTAATATGCCTCTTTCCTGGTGAGCTTCTCCAACATTTCAGAGATTTGTGGTTTCTATTCTTGTTTTGGTTTTTGCAACGCCGCAGAAGGGTTCCGGCCCAACGATGAACCTTGTTTGACCATTTCTTTCGCTTTTTTGTTGCCCATATGACCCTCGTGCCCCGGTACCAGGCTACCGTAACATTGCTACGCTCACCCAGTGTGTTCAGTGCCCGCACACAATCCCATACTAGCTTAGAATTGACCTCTACGGAGTTGAGAGCCTTTAGCGCTGCTTGGCTGTCTGTAAAGATGGCAATTGAATGATATGTTCTCTTCTGCCTTTTATTTCCTCCCACACAGTGGCGAATCGCCGTCATTTCAGCCTGGAAAATTGTGACATTCCTTGATAGGCTAACTGGGAAGTCTATGCCTTGATTTAGCCCTACTATACCGGCTCCTACGTCTTCGACCCGTCATCATACAATGCTATCAGCTTCTTAAAAAATTCTATGTCGTTTATCATACTTTTTCATACATGTTTTCCCGAATCATTTCTCCTAATTTTTATATCAAACATTTGAATAATTATTCAAGTTATTCTTACTTATTCAACTGAATATTACTTTTATCGTTGTTCAGTGTTCACCATCAATAGACGTATTTTATTTACAACCCTCCGTATCTGATAGCTTGTCAGTAAATTACAATTTTCGCCGATATGGGATTTTGATCTGGCTTAATCAAAACCTCGTGAGGCCATGTCTGCTAAATCCTTTTCATATAATGACAAGATTTCGGATATGATTTTTTCTCTTTTGAATACATTCGCGTCTTTGTGAATGTTTTTTAAAATGTAATCCGATAAGATAGTAATTTTCAAAATTTAATGTCATAAGAATGAGTTACTGAAACTAATTTTCTTTCTCAACATCCTCTTCCCATCTTCTGGTATGGAATTTCAAGACATATTATCTTTTATGGTTAAATATTACGTTTGGTTTGCTTCATTTCGAGTGTGGCGTTCGTATAGCATTAATAGCTCTAACTAACTTCGTTAAATAAGGCACTCACGCAAACATAATAAGGTTAGTACAATACAGCCCCGTTCACAAAATCGACAAGAAAGCTCCATTTCCATGTCTAATTTACGTCGTCGTTATGTACACTATGTATACTTTATACCTTTTCTTAAATATCGAGAGAAATAAGTGACGCAGTCAGTAGGACTGATTCAAATGCATGTTACAGAAAAAAACATGATTTCAGGATAAAATCCTTTAAACCACATGTCTACTTGACGAAGCCTTAGCCATGAAAACGAGAAATGGAAATACACCAGGGGAAACACGAACACAAAAAAACCATATTCCACTCCTTAATAGTCAAAGTATGTCAACCGGTTTATCCTAAAATCGGGTTTGTTCGGTAATACATAAATATATCACGGCAATAAAATCATTTTGGTCTCTGAGAATATTCCATCATGAAAATAATTAACTAAAAACTTAAGTTTTTACAAAATTCATTGTCTTTTCACACTTTGACGAAGTAAATCAACTTGGAAACGTTGAGCAAACATTAATTTAAACCGTTTTTATAACATACATTGTAAATTTTCAAAATTCCCCTGATCGTAGTACGAATGAAACCATACTTGAACTTGGGCAAATTCTTTATAAAACGCAACTCTTCAAAACTATCGATTCCACTTAAGAATTCTAGAGGTGAGATGCGTCCGACGCGGAATAAAAAAGTTTAGAGTATCTGTATTCTTCTGGATGGTTCGGCTGTGATCCAAAATTCCTGCTAGCTTCCATGATTGAAGCCGCGTGTATGAACTGGGTCGAGCTAACCATTGAGAAATTGAAATTCGACAAACTTAACGACTCATTGCTTTACAAATCAGAACAAAAGGATGGAATCTATTAATCTATTTATTGGGTTCTTATAAATCACCAGCAAATTTAAATGATAACTTACATTTACAGTTTTTATAACCTACAACTTTGAATACCTCGAATGTAAAATTGGCGCCCAACGTGGGGCCAGCCCTATTATACTTGACGGTCGATGTAGTTGAATAGACAATGGTGAAGGGATAGTCGAAGAACGTTCAACTACACAGTGCTGTCTAACTTTTCAATTACGGACAAATAAATTATGAATATTTTTATTCATTCATTTCATTCATTCTTTGC
Organism: Galerucella pusilla; assembly: GCA_910591695.1. NCBI lineage: Eukaryota > Metazoa > Arthropoda > Insecta > Coleoptera > Chrysomelidae > Galerucella > Galerucella pusilla. The sequence continues at coordinate 109,585 of CAJUYI010000364.1, forward strand.
TAGTAACTATAAGTTTATCTTGTGTTTCATAGATCTTCATTTTCATAATTGTCGAACAAATCAAGTGGTCTATTATTGTAATCTCAATGCGTTAGAATATGGTGAGGAAATAGTGGCATGCTATAACATGATTAGGGTTATGGTGGTGGGATCAAGCGGAAATAATTAATAGGGAGATTTAGGTAGTAGTTTCTTAATTAAGTGATCCTTGAATGAGTACCTACTTAATTTTAAATCCAAAATAATCGAGAGTGGAATCAAAATTTAAATTTTAGCAGAATCAGCAGAATATATTAAAATTTTGGAAATATGTACAAAGTCTCACATCCCTCCTTGTATTTATCTTGTTCATGAATTACTGAAATTTCTCGAGAAATATTTATTTAAAATAACATCTATCAAGTGATAATACAATTTCGAATACGATAACAAATTCACAAGTTACATTTGTTGAGAAACGCTTCCATTTTCTTTCCTTGGATTTCTATGAAAAGGGCCTTTCAACAGGGCCTCCTGGGTTCTCCCACCAATTACATCACACAATATATTTTGCGGTTACGGCTATGGTTCATTTTGTAACAGAGACGGTCTCAAGGCAATTCGGTTTATCAGAGAGTAATGTGTGAATTTTCTTCTCTGAAACATTTCTATATTCGAAATGTTAAAGAAAATTGCCTTGTTTTTATTTCTTCTCCTGAATTTCAACGGAAAACATATTGCTAAGCTATTTTATATTAACGCTTAATTTCATAAAATGAAATTCCTGACATTTTCTACTATCAAAGGGCAAATTTCAACCCACTGAAAACCACTTCTCTGGAAATATGATCACTGCCGCCACTCCAAGAAAATTTTCTTCCTTCGTCTCGAACCCAATTTGACACTTGACATATTCAATTTCTATTTCCAGTGAACACCCATTTGTAACCACGTCAAAAATGAGCACAGAAAGCTTTTTCTGTAACAAAAAAAAATATTTTTTTCATTTCCTTTATCGCCTCAATTTTTCGTTTTATCCTCATTCCGCAGAGAAAAATATACGATGGATCAACAAAAAATCTAAATCTGCGTGGAAAAATATATTAACATCGATTTTTCTTCTTTACGAATAGTCCCTCGTACCTCATCTCAATACGTCTAAACCCTTTGAATGTTGCGGTGTCACTTTCTTTTCGAATGACGGTCCTTCCCTATGAACAAAAGGCAGCCATCAACAACCTTGGAAGTCGGGAGTGGAAATGCAAAGAGTTCTTTGACGCTCCAGTTGATTCGAAGCAACATCAAAGGGTGGAAAAGAATGTTTTCAATATATTTTGTGGGTGAAAAAACGTTTAAATTCGGGTCGTTAAGTTACCATTGTCACGTTGCTAAGACTATACGCTGAAAAATTATTAATTATTTCCAATTCCATGATTACGTCCTGTATTAGCAAGATATAACTAAGGCCGCGAAAAACTGATTCTTTCAAAATCTCACTTGTGTAAATAATATATTTATACAGATTACTTATCCTTGTTCTAGTTTCATTTAAGTGTCATTATTCACACAAATTCCGGCTAATGTTTGTCCCTAAAATAAGTTGAAGCGAAAGGGATTTGCCCTCGTGATTAATATGTATTGTCCTGTCAAGATTTAGCTAAAACTGCTGCGACCCTCCAACTTATCCTTGATTCTCTACTCTACACATCATTTGTGATGTGAAAGGTAGTTGTACATCCAAAAATAATGGTTTTAGGAATAGATTTTTTGGAATCAAACAGTAATTTCGTTCAAAGTTCAAGTTTTTCCTCAAAAACCACAAAGACTTTTAGATTCGAACTGAATTTCTTCATCTGAATAATCTTTTTGATGTTTGCTACAGCTAGTAGTCGTTGAACTCCCTTTCTTGTCCTTTCAAAACTCTCAATAGTATCCCTTTTCAAGGAAATTCTTTGAAATGTTGCTCTTTAGCGCTCTTTACTTTGCGCACTTGCTTAATGATGTTTGTTATGTTGCGCGTGGTTGCGCGCGCATTTTTCTACGTCAAATGTGACAGCGCGCGTATAGGTCAATACCATTTTTGCTAAAATTGTGATGTGGATCGGGAAGAAATCAAAGATCAGGATAGCTTAGATTCTCATATAGTACCAAAACGTCTGACTTGTTATGTAAGTAAGCACATAACCCTACAAGTAGAACAATTTGACAGCGTCAAAGAGTGTGGTCGTGGCCATATTGGTATTGGAATAAGCTCCGCCTATTATTGCTGTTATTTATGCACGCAAGGGCATCTTCTCTAATGCACCAACCCAATGGTAAGAGTTTTCTCTGGGCTTTAAGGGTATAATAGTATATTACACTCCGAGGTGGGAAGAGTTTCATTACTGTCGACGAAGCGTCGAGGTTAGCTATTATCTCTAGACAGGAATGAAACTTCCCACCGAGGTTTGTATACTATTTTATTCACAGCCATCATATCACGATCGAAATTAATAAATCTTTGTTTCGTTCACACCTTAAATACACACCTTAAATATTTCATTTGACAACTAACTGTCACCAATATGAATAAATGTCAGATAAAGTCGGATGGATATTGAGTTATAATAATTCAAATTTAACCATTAATTTCAATAAGTAGTTTGTTGCATTTTAGTTCATTGTTGGTTTTTATTGTTTTCATCAAATAGTTAATCTAATATTTGTGTTATATTTTTAAATATAAAAAATATTTATCTGAAATAGATGATATTAACGATCACAATATTTTAGAGGGCGGGAAATGATCGATGAGGGCGGGCTGTCAGGGCAGGAATTAAAGGTGTGTAATATGACACTTTCTAACCTTTAATGACGTTAGTAATGACAGCATTACAAATATGGTTGTGAATAAAAACATTTTCCAACGGTATACTCATAAATATGCTAGACCGGAAACTCATTGAGTGATGTATGTGTTTGCAGTTTTACAAAATGGAAACGAAGTTCGGCAATAAAATGTTAACTGTGGATATCATATTGTCTTTTATCGCTTCTAAATAAAAGGTAACAAGATAAAGCTCGCCATGTCTTTAAAACCAGAAGCAATAATATTGTTGGTACTAAAGTTTTCTCATTTTCTCGTTGAAGGGACGTACATCATAAAAAACTTTTATGCCATGATATACGTACATATATTCAAGAGCCAGGCTGGCAAAAAGATGCTGATCATCAACATCGTTTGTGAATTATTAATGGCCGAGATAAAGATGACTTGATAACTCTATTTGAAATGATATTTTTACTGCCATAAATTTTTATCAGAAAACAGACATTTTCAGTCCAAAAATGAATGAGTGAAAATAATAGAAGCATGTCAAAATAACAATTATACCGTGGCATATGAATTTTCTTACAAATTAAATTATCAAAATAAAAATTAGACATAACCATTTTGAAGTAACTACACCTCTCTCTATTCTTGAAAAGGTAGAAATAATCGAATTCACTCCTTTTCGTTCCAATTGATTTTAAATTCCAAACGTAGCAGCTTAGTTAAGCAATTTGTTCCTTGGCTGGCATTCAACATACCCGTTGGTAATTTGCTCGACCACTAGGACTAGGACACACTTAGAATTTTATGACTGCCCTGCTGTTGGGCGGAATGATTTCCAATACATGTCCGAGTGTAGTAAGAGATTTCAGGTTTATAGATCGTTTCTGGGGTGAATAATTGAGTTATATTCTCTCTCTCCATTAGTTACTGAGATCAAGGTTGATTGTTGGAAGCTTGCCAACTAACGTTTATGTATAATATGGAATATCGGGTGCGCCAAAATAGGAATTTGCCGGAATTTTAGCCGGAAGAATGCAAGGAATTCTATAGTGTGAACAAGAGAGACTGACAGTTATAAACATCACAAGACAGATCGCACTGCTAGGTCTAATACTAGTAGTGCTAGTAAAAATGGAGATTCCATTGGTTTTTAGACCAAAGATAACCTTTAGGTTTGTGGAGCGATTTAAAAAGACGTTTGTGGACCCATAACAATTCTACAGCGAAGATATGGCTTCATTTGACTCTCCAACCACTGCAAATTTCAGACACTAATAATTCCTTTGGTACTATCCGTTCAAGGAAATTTAAGAGATCCGTAGGAACAGTGGAAGCAAGTCTTTCTCCTGAATTCAGTATTACGCTCATTCAGCCGTTCTCTTCTACTGTAAAGAAATCTGTACCCACAGAAGAGTGACGATGCTATTCTTGCCTAGCTCAATAGGTTTGTGTAGGCCTTTTCATACTATCCAAGAACACATGCACTTTAATCGATGCTTGCTTATCCTTAAGGCATTTGCACACCGGCGGACCAAACGTCCTGTACGGTTAGTACGTTTTTGTCAAAATAAATCGCTGCCCATGCTATCAAATGAGACGGTTCACACCGCGCGTCCAGAACGTTGCGAATGTCCTTGACGTCCGCGACGGTTTTCGGGGGATTGCTCCGCGAGTGATTTTCTACAAGCGTCCAGCCCGTCCACGGCCTAGCGCATGCGCAATGGACATTCCAGAACCACGTACTCCGATGCCCTTTTTTCTGCAAAACCCCGTTTCATCTCAGTGTGTTTGTTGTTGCTGGTGTTTTGTGCGTTTGTACCATGGAAGCGTTGTTGGAGGAATTTCGTGATCATCCTGTAACCTCTTCCGTTTTTTATTCATAGGATGTATCCATTTACTTCTTTCTGTTAACGAATATAATAATAATAAGTCGTCATCACTATCACTACTCGACTCGTTCATCCACAGAACAGATAACCCGGTCTTACATCAAGGAACTGGCAGGAAAGTTATCTTTGCACTGACTGATCCTCAGGAGCGAACAAGTGGACGCTTGGTACGTTGCTGGGCGGTGTGAAAGAGGCGCGTACCGGGTGTCCGAAACGTTCCAAACTTCCAGGACGTTCAGTACGCCGGTGTGCAAATGCCTTTTAGGATCTACACAAACTTTCATAGAGTTTGGTTTCTAGCTTGAATACTCCTATCCCAGTTTTTTCTATTGTTCAAGAACCATATCTATACGATTTCCTTATCGTTTTATCTACAAATATCACATTTTATTCACAATACAAACCGCCCGAAAGCATATTTATTTGAAAAAGGTAAAGTGAAATATGAATTAAAGTATAACTTCACTGTACATAGTTATATCAAGTTAATAATCCTCTTGCAACTAAATACGGTTAAATTAACTGCTGTTGACATTAGTCAAAGCAGTTTACTATGAGTAGGAAGTTGAATTTAGGCGTAAAAAAGAATTGTGTTCACGTTTATAAATTATAAGTCGGTTTAAAGTTAATCTTTATATGTCTCTGTCCTTCAACATATTCAGAATTTATATTTGTTCATTCCAAATAACGTAACATCCATAAAGAAACCCTCAAACGGTATCACATGATATATATTTGATTATCAAATAGCATGTAGAGGTGATAATTTTTCATTTCGGTAAACGTGACATCTCGCTCTAAAGTTTCTAGTAAATTAAGCGTTGAGTTTGCTTGCTATGTTACCAATTTATTGCCACAACCTCCTAATTTATTGGCGAAGGCTTTATATAAGCGACTTCGAATAGTTGAGAGGCAACAAATTGCTGGATTAGCGGAAATACTGAAAACAAGGTATATTTTCCTGTTATTTCTTAGAGATAAAATAAAAATAAAGTGGAAAACTCAAGAGTTAAATGTTGATTCAAAATTGGGAACTTCCATTGTTCACGCTTAGGGGAGAGTGGGGCAAGTTTGCCATCGCGGTTTTCTATGAATTGGGAGAGTTTAAGAATGTTCGGATATAATAAACAGGTACCCAGCAATAGAGGAGTTCAGTTCTAAGGTCAGTGTGGCAACAACATTGATTTTTTCTGACAATAATGACAGTTAAGGTCTACCCTTTATAACAAAAAATGTTTGCATGTTTCTTATCATCGCGAACATATATATCGCTTTATTAAAATAATGAATACACCCCCGAAGCGTGTATCTTGAAATTTAAAATTACTTTTCAGCTGAATACTCAACATATCGGTGGCCAATAACTCTAGAAACTTTTGGCAAGTTACCATTTCATTTCTGTTATTCTGTCACTAGTTATGTCAAATGTCAGTTATATTTATTTTTGTTGATATTCGTTTAATTGTGTATGTCAATTTGAGATTGGATTATTGTAGCATTTCTAGTTAGTTGTATCTCTATTCTTCTAATTACTTTTTCCACTGACATCTAACATAACTAGTGACAGATAACAGAAATAAAATGGTGGCATACCAAGAGTTCCTAGAATTATTGGCCAACGATATATCGAGTATTCAGCTAAAAAGTCATTTTAAATTTCAAGATATACGCTTCGGGGGTGTATTCATCATTTTAATAAAGCAATATAGATGTTCGCAATGATAAAAAACATGTGAAAATCTAATGTTTTGAATGGTAGACCTCATCTGTCATTCTTGTCAGAAAAAACCACTTTTTGTTGGCCACACTGACCTTAGACTGAACTCCTCTATTCTTCCTTTGTTCTAGCCGCACCTATCAACTTACTTCCGCATGCGCATTTTAGGATCAGTTTACTATGTCTGGTAGCTTTGAATTTTGAGATTATTGTTAGAAACTGACACATATCTCCTTGCCCCCAGCCGTTTTGTTTTTGATTAGATTCATTTTTAAATAAGCTCAGACCTTATTTGATTGAACTTGTTGATAGTAGAAAGTCAAGTGATGAATTAACTATTGTCAATAAAGCCTAGGCATAAAGCATATGAAGTCAACTTCATTCGATAATAAACATTAGATAATTATTCTGCCAAGGTCTTATCTTAGATAATGATTTTTAGGACAATGTATAATTCAATAGGTCATATAATATGTAACGTGGTTTTTTCATGTTTCTTTATATTAAGAATCAAGATATTTTCCCTTCCCATTCTCGAAAAGATATCCAAAATTTCATTTTCAATATGAAGGGAAGGGAAGTGATGTTTTGACATATTCAATTTTCTTTACCCACTCTTCCTTTTGTGTGGTAAAGGTGATGGAAGAGATGAGGACTAATTTATTTGTAACACTTGCCAAAAGTGATGTTTTCTCTTACTGCAGTGTCTAAAATTTTTTATACGCAGCTTGTATATTCTCATTCTTTTGTTGATATAAACTTTGAATACTAGACAATTGAACTTTTTGTGAATTTTTAATAAGTTTCAAGCTCAGTCTTCGTATTTATGTGTCTGTCTGCATATACTTATTAACTATTCAAATGCTTCCAGCGGCAACAATTTGAAAAAAGTATCACCATGAATAGAGCTGTAACTGTTATTTCTTAGTGCTGTTGACATACCTTTACACCGCTGCACTAAAAGTACAATTCCCAGACTTCAATTATTTTCTATTCTACTTGGTGGAACAATTTCCGTTCATTCTTATCACATCCGTAAACTATATTTATATATTTTTTCTTCACACAGGATAGTTCAACATTAATATGATTCTTCCACCTCTACACTTTAAACGGGTCTTATATTGATCCAGCTCTGGTAAATAAAATCAATAAGTTCACTGCACTGTGTTAAATAACAGCGCGTCCCGTGTTCCCTAATTCTAATGTAGATGGCGCTCTTGCTGTTTCTCCAATAGACAAGTGGAAATCTTTCCATGGCGCTGGAAGAGCCATCTGTGAGCTGTTTGTCGAAGAAACTGTAATTTATCGTGAAATCTGTAAACGTATGCTGGTGTTCACTATTTTCTTGGATGTGAAAATGTATAGTCAGCTACTGGATAATAAAGAAAACTGTAACATGATAGAAGTTCTTGGTTTTTCCGTCCACTTGTTTCAATTTCAAATATAAATCGTGGATGTGCACATATTTTTTCTAAACATGTAAATCCCATTTATCAATATACCAACCAGTTTGGCGAGATTGATATGTTTTATTTCAACGATTGCATCGCAAATACAGTTTGGATAAGTTTAGTGAAAATAGTGACATTAATATAAAGTTGTTCTTAATAGCGCTATGAGAAAAAAATTCAAATTATTCCAAACTACGGCATTAAATACTTAAACTTCCAGAAATTGTTAATATTCAAGTTCTTCGGAAACTAAATAAACTGTGCTCTTCAGAAAGCATAAATCGTAGAATCCAGACCTAATATCAGTCAATGTGATAACAACGAGTTACAAATAACCAGACTCAGTGGAATAGAAAAACCTAAGAAGTAATTAACTGAGCATATAGCAACAAACACATAAAAGCGGTTTGATTGAGATTTATATACTTTTTCGGCTTGAGACAATGGTGGTGGAAAGGCACGAATCCTACTTTTGACTCACGAATAATCTATTTAATGTTTGGGAGCCAGTGTAAATATATTCCGACTTTACGTCGAAATTCACATCGAAAATTATTTAACTCCCAAATGAATACATATTTAAAAAGTGGCGCCCAACGTGGGGCACAGCAATTTATTTAAATCAGTTGTTGTAGCCGGAAAATGCTGAACAATCAATGAAACGTTCGATTTATGAGCAGCATGTAGATATTGCGATTGGTTAAATATCAAAATCACTCACGTTTAGATGTACACCAAATAAATTTCACAAACAAATAAATGTAAGTTAATCATTAGTTCTTAATTTAATGAATTATTGTTCTTTATTTACTTTTGTTCTGAAATCTGATATACCTGCATACTACAAATTATCCGGATGTGCTTTTCTTGTTATGTTTTTCTTTCAAGAAAAGGCTGTTCATTTTGCCCACGCAAAGTTTACCTTTTGCGCACTTATGTATCTTATTATTCTTCATTTGGAATGTACAATTATACTCCCGACTGAATCTGTAATTATACGGAACAAAAGTAAAATTAGATTAAAAGGTTTAGAGCTTGAATAAAAAGGACTTTATATTTGAAACTGTAAAAATTTCTTTGTAAACCTTTTAACAAAAAACTTTCAATCCTTTTCAAACAACCCAAGACTAGAACGTTTTTGAAACTTGCGATATCTTTAAACAACAATTTGTCATAAAAGCTTCATTTATAACAAAAGGTTACATTTCAATGAGCTACTCCAAGATCGTTTTTATTTGAAAGTTTTTTTTTGTGGAGGAATTCAACAAATCAACAGTTGTTCAAAGCACTGGGAGATATCAAGAATAAAGTAACAAAAATGGCAAGATAATAGTAATAAACAACTATATAGACAACATCAGATTGCGGTGAATTGTTTGATGCATTTAAAGAGACGTCGTAAACTTATATAACTGGAAAAATATCACTTCATACACGAAATTATATTTATAGTCTTGAAGTGTAGATGATCATGGTTGTGAGAGTCAACATATAAATAATGAGAAAGCAAAAATAATAGTAAATATAGTTCCCAGGATAGAAACGGAAGTGGAGGGAAAATAGAAAGAAGTTGAATAATACCCTTTTCATAGCAAGTTATACAGCTACTGGTCTTGGCTAAGCCAGATTTACAGTTACAGCCTGTAGTCAGGTCACCAATAGATGGCTAGTGAAAGTAAACTGGGGAAGGGAAATTCTATAATGAATTTGTCAGGTACAGGTTTGTTTAATTGAAAAATGTCCCCAAACTCTGCCTTGGCTCTTCCAGTCAGGATTCAAATATCGAAATTTGTCATGTTTGATTGGATGATTTATTGTAAAACCAAGCTAAGTTATCTTTTAAATATCATTCCATGGGAGAGCATTTATATCCAACAACAAAAAATATTACCTCACCACCATAAATAGAATTACATCAGCAACCTGAGTAGTTTTTTCGTATTTTCGTGAAATATTAGATTTCCTCTACTTGGCGAGAGCAGCATATGATGATAATCAGATCAATGAATTTGTTGATATTTTTATTGAAAACATTCAAATCATGCTTGCCTTAGGAGAAACCATTTTTCTTGTCTGCAGACTCTCATTAGAGTTTTTTCGATTTAATTATCCAATTATGTACGTGAGTCTAGACGTTCATTCACTTATTTAATTGATCTCAATTTCCACAGTGAAGACCGGATGGTTTCAAATTAATTTTTTATTCCAGAAAAATCTGAGTACGTACAACCAATTAATATTTTCTAATCAAGAATTATGTCAACCGTAACGTTTCGCTTGCAGCTTCATTGAGATTTTTTCATGAAATTACTTTCTTTTCATAAATATTTATTACGAGTAATGAGGACTATTTAAACTACCATCACATTCCAGTTTCCAGTTTCCAGTGAAACTTCAAGCGTGAAGTGTGTGTAGAAGAATATCAAACAATAACAAACTTGTTCACTCAACATCCCTTCTCTCATTATAATAAGTGTCATTGAAAATGGATATTTCAGATAGTCTGGCAGCGATCCATGAATTTTAAATTGTGAATTCCTCACAAACTGGTCGATGGAGCAACAGGAGCAATTATCTATGTCGACGAATGTTCTATTTGGCAAAATGCCCCGTCCTCCTCAACATCTGCTTTCATAATTTCCGCGTATTTGATCTTGACAATGAAATTTAAGTTATAGGGTGGATAATAATTATTGTACATCTGGCAAACATACTGACTTTCTAAGTTTATAATCGTTTTATGACACATAGGATGGCTTCATTCACTATTTCCTGGCATAGTTTTTTCAAGAGAAGATTTGTCTTAAGGCAGATCATCCTTCCTATTTTTATTGTTTCTGCAGCATCTTTCATAAATACTTGAATGATGTTATTCAAGATGATGTAGTCTTGGGTATCCACAAACATTTCAATAAAAAAAAACACATGAGACAAAAACACAAAACATATCCAGGACTCCTAGGACCCTCATTTCACAATCACATTTTCAAAAATATGACAATCACCGCTTTAAGATAAACCTCCCCAATTCCGAAAGAATCTCTAAGAAATTCAAAAATACGTTCCATTCCAATTTGCTCTGACAAAGATAATAACTTATTACAAATAAATTGATTAGAAGAATATTACGGAAGGCTTCCAAAACAAAATTCAGCTCTGGTCCCTATAGAGTTATTTTTCCCATTGATGAGATTCCCATGTTAGATCCTTCACCATGAGCCAGAACCATCCTAGCTCATCTACTCACTCCGTATAAATGTCTTAGTTCTAGATACTTTATGGTGGATTTTCAATTAACAAAACATATCCAAGACTTCCGGGATCCCCAATTCCTAAAAAAGCTCTTGGAAAAATGAAAAAATTAAGTTCCATTCCAATTTGCTTTGACAACGATAGTAAATCATTACAAGTTAATTGATTGGAAGAATATTGTGGAAGGCTTCCAAAAAAGAATTCAGCTCTAGTTCCTATAAAGTAATTTTTTCCTATTATTAAGATTAACATGTTAGCGCCTCCACCATGAGCCAGAACCATCCCAGCTCATCTACTCACTACGTATAAATGATTCAATTCCAGATACATCATGGTGGATTTTCAACTAACAAAACATGTCCAAGATTTCCGGGATCCCCAACTCCTAAAAAAGTTCTTGGAAAAATTCAAAAGTACGTTCCATTTCAATTTGCTTTGACCAAAATAGTAACTTATTACAAATGAATTGATAAGAAGAACATTATGGAAGGTTTCCTAAACAAAATTCATCTCTGGTCCCTATAAAGCAATTTTTCCCATTAATGAGATTCCCAGGTTAGCGCCTTCACAATGAGCCAGAACCATCCTTGCTAATCTACTCACTCCGTATAAATGTTTTAATTCTAGATACTTTATGGTGGATTGTCAACTAACATAACATATCCAAGATATCCGGGATCCGCAAATCCTAAGAAAGCTCTTGGAAAATTCAAAAATACGATCCATTCCAATTTGCTTTGACAAAGATAGTGACTTATTACAAATAAATTGATTAGAAGAATATTATGGAAGGCTTCCAAAACACAATTCAGCTCTGGTCCCTATAAAGTGATTCTTTCCCTTTAATGACATTCCAATGTTAGCGCCTTCACCATGAGTCAGAACCATCCTAGCTCATCTACTCACGCCGTATAAATGTTCCAGTTCTAACATTATGGGGGATTTTCAACTACCTTTTTCGCCCAAGGTATATTTGAGAAACTGATGTCGTAACTGTTTGAGAAGGAAATTTAAAATCGATTTCTGATATTGTTAAAAATACGATCGCCAATTTTTCATCGTCCCACTATTATAGGCTTAAACGTGATCGGAAAATATACCGTCAGGAAAGTTAGTCGAAGCAACAAAAGCAACAAATAAAAAGACGGGAAATATTCCAGCTTTAAAGATAAATTTAGTCAGGAGACTATAACGATTTTCAAGTTTGTCAAATTAAGTATCTTATTTATTTTTTTCAGTTTCGACCTTCGACATCAAAAAAAACGTTCTTCATCGTCGCGAATCGAAAATTCAACTTAGAAACTTAAACATTTTGCATATCAAGACGCTTTGTCATCGACAACCTCAAACCAAATGTCTTTGCTATCTGAACTTTTCAAAAGTAATTATCTTTTGCTTCTGACAAACTTTAGTTAAAGATAAACTTTCACATTTAAATCGTGCCACGAACAGTTTTTACGATCATCATGATTTCTTTAGTTATTAAATCCATCAAAGTTATGAAAAAAAGGTAATTTGTTTCTCCTAATAGACTTAGTGCACGGCTAATCTATAATACAGAGTGGTCCTTAAATAAGTAATGGTCCATGGATCCAAAAATAATTATGTCATATATCAAGGTTGACAAACAAAATAACGCAATAAATTTGCTGCATGGGAATTATGGTAAAATGTGTAATGATATCGTTCCCCACCGCAGCCTAAGAAGCAATGCCTTACACATGTTCTAGATCTACATGTACGGAGTACCGCTCAGAAAAATGCTTACAGGTTAACTCAGCCTTAATCTGTTAATCTTTAGTTTGGATCCACTGAATTGGTAGAACCCGATGCCTGCAGGTATTGTTAAATAACAAATAAATGAACGATAGATGATTAGGAAATAGTATGACAGCTTATTGTTTCGATTCCATAAATATGTAGACCAAGAAGGCAGATAAGTACATCGAATTTCAAATTAAGATGGTCCCTAGACATGTACTCAAGTGTTTATTAATTATTACTTTCGGTTACTAGCTAATAAAAGGTGAACAGTGGAATGGTTTTCTATTGGCATTTCAAGAGAAGAAATACGCACTTTAGTGGTTTTTTAACCACAGCTTTGTAACGTTTGTTCACCATTGATTTTTATTAATTTAGCGCCTTTCTTTAAACCGTTTTTATTTGATCTTGTTTGTTATTGTTATATTTTATTAGTTGTTGGTGTTAAAGAATTGTCTTTTTAGAGGCAAAGCTCCTCTCTTATAATGTCGTCTAATGATGATTATTATTCTATTGCCAACAGAGACACTAAAAGAAATTAGCTTTTCACGAGGAAAATGAAAATTGAATAATGAATTCACAATATTCTACATGGTTAAAAAAGGAAACTTGAATGTGTTTCCATCGGCCACCAGCTCCTGCCGCGCAAAAACAAAAAATTTGCATATTTTTCATGTACCCGTCTGTAATTTTAAATTCTCCATTCACTTGATGAAGCTCGTACTGCAATGCGCTTGTCTGGAGACAAAGAGCACACACTTTTGTCACTGAAAAGATCCACTCAGATTTTCTTTATAATATTATATAGTCTGCTTTGAGGACCTCTTTATCTTTCACTACACTAAACTTAATTTTGATGGGGCCATTTGTCGTTGTTTGTAAGAAGACGATTGAAGTATGTTATCACCAGATTTGCTCTAACCCTGTACCAAACTATTAACCCTTACAGCGATAAATATAATATCTAAATGGACATTAATAAGAGGTAAAAGTCATCAGTTTTAACAACGTTATGCATTAATGTGGTAGAAAGTACTACATATGTCCCCGCCGGTAGCGCTGCAAGTTTAATTTGGAATCCCAATTAGGTTATTTAAAGTCTATACTAACAGACTTATGAAATAACATTTCAGTAAGACAATGCAGTTCACTCGCCGTGCTATAAAATGCTGGAGATGAATTTACTATTAGGTTAACGGAGAACAATCTGTGAGGTGTACGTTCATTTTTCATCAATTATTTTGTGAGTAATACATTGTCATAATCAATTTTTGCAGTCAATCCACCTTGTACCAATTTAAATCAACTTGTGATGCATTTTTGAATCATCTCCGCAAGGGATCTGCAAATTGTTTCACTGGAAGAAAACTGCATCTACCGCCATTACTCCATTAAGGTTTTCTCTTTCTATAGACTTTTTACATTTTATGTTATTGATGCAGCATACAAGTACATCATATTTTCTTCGTTTGGGAACGTTTAGGCAAAAGTGTAAATTCAGTTTTGCTTTTATAGCGAACAACCATAGCTATAATGACGGCATAAGTATTTTTTGATTGGAAACATTCGTTTTTATGGCAAATTCACCAAATGACCTGTAGCCTGCGGCGGCCAAGGCTGCAAATCCTCATCTGCATCATAACAGATGTCATTAGCAGTATTATAAATGTGGTGTATTAAATACTATACGCCATGATGTTGAAGGTTAATGGATAATTTCAATTAAATTTCAGAGGACGTTAGAACACGTCAAAACAAAAAGTTTTGTAGAAGGTTTAAGTTGAAGATAAGGGTTAGGAGAGCGGTACAAGATAACAAGTGAAATATGAAGCGGAAAACTTTTATATGACATAATATTTATTTGATATTCCAAGTTTTAAGATTACTGTTAACTCACGCCGTTTACTTAGGATATAAAAACAAATTATGTATCCAGTAAATTTAATTGAAATTGGGTATTCCTTTACACGAATAATCTCCCTTCGATCTAACTGAAGTAAAAAACGTGCCACAAGCAAATAGATTTCGTGCGAAATAAATCCAAAGCCTCTTTTGTAACCCCTGATTAATGAATGTTTTTATTCTTTGCCCCTTTTATTAACTTCTGAAGCTCGTAACAATCAGAATCGTGGATTATCTCATTACGACAAACGGACAAACGCAAACAGTTATACTGAAGGAAGTTGTAAGGATTTGAATTTCGGGAGAAAACCCGTCTAAATTAACCTCAATCGAATTACCTTGTACGCCTACAATTTTAGAGATCGGCATCTCTCTTCTCAATACAATTATTTAGACACTGCAAAAAATATTCACTATCTTGTGTGCTCCAGAACAAGTCCAGAACACTCTGGAAAATAATGAAATGAGATAGCAGATGAGCTATCAAAGAGAAGAGCGTTTTGTTCATCGCCTTTTGTGGTGTCAGCTACATCGAAGAAACAGGAAATCTGAAGGAGGACGGATAATGGGTGAGATTAAGTAAGGCAAAGACATACTTGACACTTTTGGAAAACTAGGACCAAGCAAGATCACACAAATGCATGAGCCAGAGTTAATCTAAGAGTCTTGGAAGTGTTCTCGGGAATGTTAAGCCAACTCCAAAGGTCGAGCATTAATATACTCGTACTATTATTTTAAAATTAAATGTTTAATTATATTTAAGTCCATCCTCTTATGTTGAATACTTAATAACCATTACACTCAATTATAAAAAAGGTAAGAAGGCAACAATGATTGATTAACTGAAATTATCCAAAGACGTTAGCTGTTCTTAACAGCCCCAATAAATATAATTATTACGGTCGAAATAGTTCAAGAACAAAGCGATTTAATTTCTGATGGTATTGACTAAGGCAAACCATAGTAGAACTATCAATTTACCCTTCCGCCTCATTTATTTCATCCCGCAGCTTATCAAATGCTACGAAGGAAATACGGGAGAAGTTTTATCGGTGTTTTTTCTCCCAGTCAAGGGCTTTCAACGTCACCTTAAAAAATTGATAAACCCATATTATACGTGATATTTAGCTGGATCTGGGTATTAATTTATTATTGTTTATACTAGTAGATCTGTTTATGTGCGAGAATTGTACACAAAACTATTTTTGATAACCTGAATGTTTTG
>CAJUYI010000364.1:125588-148518 GCA_910591695.1 Galerucella pusilla
CAGTTTTCATGCATTTGTCTTTTTCTAGATATAAAAACTTCATAAAGATAAGATTAAGTACTAAAACATAATCGTCATTTGAAAAATGTACCTAAAGAATCTCAACCTTCTAAAAAAGTGGATTAAGCAGAAAATATCTAAGAATTCTTCAAATTTACTGTGTTCCTCCAGCCTGTTGGGATCAAACTGATGCTTAAGTTCTAATCTATGAGATACGGGACTCGATAAATGTCACCCCAAATCACATGCATTAATATAAAGTAAATCAAGAGAACTATCTAATGTAAGTTCATGAAATGATATTGTATTGCTTTTGATAACATTTTTCATTTCATTTCTTCCAAACTACCACATTATTCGTCCAGTTTTTATGTATTTGTCTTTTTCTAGCTATAAAAACATCATAAAGAGATAAGTTCATTTATTGGAAAAGGTCCGGCCATCTCACTATCATTCCGTACAAGATATCCAAAGGTTACAATAAAAAGAAAACAAAAAAGGCCACAGAAATGATCTTCGATTGTACCCCGAGCGTGTTATGTATGAATGTATGCTTATCGAATCGTGTGTAAATTGGAATTCTCCTGATTTAGTACATTTGGTGCTCGTCGCTCCCATCTTTTTCCTACCGTTCTCAATAAGATCTTCTCAATTTCCGGAAAATTGAGTTACGTTTCTTAGTTATATTTACAGATGTTTTCTTTTCGAGATGAAATCTAAGTCTCATGAAACTCTGGATAAAACAAAAAATGTACAATGAACCTCCAATAATGGGATTGTATTTTTCCCACAAACCCATCCAGTAAAGCATATCCATACTTAATGACATTTACCATTATATTATAATTTGTATAACATACCAACGATAGCTTAACATTAAAAATTCAGTTGACGACTGGCTGCAATCGTAAACTAATTACACTGTTCGAAATCATTTGGAGAAATCATGGAAAAAGAAGGATTAACAAAGTCACAAATATCTTTGACGAGTATTTGATAGTGTTCACATTTTACGTGTGCTTCTTCAAGTATAAAGGCCGATTCAGACGCAGCCAGTGATTTAGTCGAGTAAAGTAATTTAGTCGAGTGTGTTTACTGTACACACAGGTCAAGTTAATTAGTAGAGTCTGCTCAATCAAGTCGAGTCAAAATAATCGTTTACAGGGGGCCGTGCTTAGTCGATTAGGAGCAAGTCAAGTACCAGTAGTGGGAATATGTAGATCTTATGTTTTTAATTTTTCGGACAATTTCTTTCTGACCAAAATCTTCCATTACCATGAATTCATGGAGTATTAAATATGCTGCTTGTCGTTTCTGTCTATTTTTGTAAGGTTTGATCCTAACGCCCCACAGGCACTCATGTTTAACATATTCTTCTACAAACTTTAAGGTGGTATCCTCCGACCAACTTGCCATTTTTCAATAATTTGATTTAAACAATGCTTAATACTTCTATATTTTTATACACCACCACCACCACACCACGCTACGAAAAACAAAAACTTCACTACGTTTGTGTGGCTATTTATCTATGCCTGAACCGACTAAACCAATGTGTTGTCTGCCAGACGTGTTTAGTTGCCGCGCTTTTGTGGACCAGAGATGGGGACTGCTACTCGACCCTAAAAATAGACTAAAATAAACGTGTTCAAAAGGGTCAAGTACTAAATTACTCGACCACTCGACTAAACTACTGGATGCGTCTGAACCGGCCTTAATGTCTATGACTATGCCTTCATATCGTGAAACCATTGTGCTACGAAGTCATATATTATTATTTATCAAGCTGTTGAATATAGAGCGTATAATGATGATAAAATAAAAAATGACGTTTCAAATAATCTATAGCCGACTGCAAGAATTTTCATTATCATAGTGAGTTTAAATTGAAATTACCAGCATTCATATATAGAAAATGAATCAGACCCTGAAATAAATGGTACCCCGCAAAAAATAAGATAAGAGTAGATAGGCAAACAGTGTTCTAGGCCAGCATGGGTGTTCGTCAAAATTTTATTATATATTCTTACATCAAAACCAGTATTAAATGCTAAACAGTTTTCAAGTGCCTATTGTGCTACTTGGAATGTCTCCATCTTAATTCTTTTTCCTCTTTACTTTGGTGAACCAGAAAGACGTTTGAAAGTTAAACCACGTTCGCCGGTTTCTACTGATTCTTCTTAAAGTTATATATCAAAAAATTACAATCCCACAATTCTATTTCTCAAGTTTTCTTTATACTAGCACTTGAGAGAAATTGAGTACTAGTGAACGAGTTAAAAACTGAATCGAGATTCAATGTCTCGAGCTGCAAAGAATAAAATAAAAAAATATTTCAAGTTTAACAACTGGCTGGGAGTATTTTCTTTTATATCACCGACATGATATTATATTTTTTTAATTATATAACTTCACTATTTTACAGATGATAAAATCTTGAGACTTTCTAAATATATTAATCAGTATTTAGTAATAAAAATTTTTTATGGTGTATAAAGAGAATCCTCCATATCATGTGTTTAAGATCAGCTTACTGTAGCTGGGGTAATGGCCAATAAAAGCCGTTTTGCAAATATCTAACGGGTAAGAGGAATATCTTTTCAGTTTAAGTGTGTCTTATATCCATTTCAAAAATAGATAAAAATTGATAGTCACATCAAGAAATTTTTATAGCTATACTCCTATTTTTTTATTCGAGTCAATTCTACTCATTTTAAACTTGTAGAGAGATGGATATATGAAGTTATGAAGTGTTTGACTCCAGTCACATAACCTAAAAAAGAGATTACATTTGCTGAAGGATAAATCGGAAAAATTATTAACAATAATGTTGGGGTGGCAAATAAAATAATCACAGTACAAAATATTCAACAAATTAACCCTGTCACCCGCCTGTATGTTGTCCAAAATGTTTCTCGTAGTTCTAATAATGTTCAATAATTGTAATAACTGTCAAATATCTGTAAATAGAATAAATTGATTTCAAAAGTATTCTGCAATGTATTGATGTGGTTTCAATCATTTATACGGTACTCTAACAACTGTAAGGAAATGTCATTTTTCTACGACTGCTATGGAAAATAGTTCTTGTCCCACAATTTACGAAGCTACAAAGTGTTACTTTGCCTAAGCCGTGGGAAAGATTTTTTCTCACGGCACTTTGCCCACGCCACATACATGGACATGGAGAATCAATTAAAATCGACAGTATGCTACTGTCACCTTCAAATACCTACTTAGTTGTCACAAAACTGTCATTATATTGGAAGTTTTTAAATTCGAAAAGGTAGTTTCTAATAACAAAGAATATAATGAAAAGAAATGACGTTCCGGGTTTGACCATACAAAATTGTACAAATTTCACCATCAACTATAATTTTGAATGAAATTATTTAACAGTTTAGAGATGGGATACTTTTAGTGTTATTTTTTTTTACTAGCCATAGTTACTTGTATTTTTTAAATTTGTGCAGTTGTAGAAAAAGTATAGTGTGCAATATGTGGGGAAGTGTGTTTGCGTCCCTCGCCCTTCGGGTTCGTGCCACAAACTTCCACACTCGTGAGAAAAGTTGAACTTTCCCCACTTGTTGCACAATATACTATTCCTTACACTAAGGAAGTGGAGATGAAATCTTGACTTTTTCGTTGAGAAATTTTGTCTGGAATGTCAAAATTTCTTAGCGATTTCCGAAAAATTAAATTGTCGAAGTTGCAAGAATTTTCATTATTATACTGAGTTTAAATTAAAATTACCCGAATTCTTAATATGGAAAGCGAATCAGGCACTGAAATGAATGGTACCCCGCAAAAAATCCATCATGAACGTTCGTCAAAATTTTCTTATATAATCTTACATCAAAACCAGTATAAGATGCTAAAAAGTTTTCAAGTGCCGGTAGTATATATTGTGCTTAAATATCTTCTGTAAGTTCCTTATGGCATTACTTATTCTTTTTTTTTTCTCTTATTCTTTTGGGAATCAAACTACAATAATGTTTAACAAAAACGAAACCAAAAAATGAAGAACAATCTCCAAAAAATTGCATATATCAGATATCTTGTGAATGCGACAAATTCTATTTAGGTGAAACATCTAGTCCGAATAAGTGAACATAAAAAATACATTAAAGATAGGGAGTTCTTTAAGTCAGGTATTTGTAAACATGCTTGGGAAGAGGGGCATAAAATTCAATGGGATTCGACAAAAATAATATTGAAAGAGCCCAATAATAAAAGACGAAAAATCAAAGAAAGTGCTTTGATACAACTAAATGCAGATAAATGTGTAGCTAGTATTTCAGCCGAATGTAGTCAAATTTGGTTACCAATGTTAGAAAGAGAAATTTCCAATAATCAATTACCTGCGTTATCAGGATAGCATCATAAGTTTTTATCCAGGTTCTCTCATGATATTTATTTATTGTGGTTTGATTCCCAAAAGAATAAGAGAAAAAGTATATAATGTCTCCATATTTATTCTTCTTCCTCTTTACTTTAAAAGTTAAACCACATTTTCCTGTTTCTTCTGACATTCTTCTTAAAGCTATATATCAAAAAATTACGATCCTCACACTAAGGAAGTGGATAGGAAATCTCAACTATTTCTTTGAGAAATTTTGCCCGGATTGTCAAAATTTCCTAGTGATTTCCGGATAATTAAATTGTCGAAGTTCCAGACTGATTTTTTTCCAAATTAAGGGCTTCATTTACACTTGCTCTGATTTGTAAGGTTTACCTCAATCTACTGATAAAATTTTCAGTTGTGAGATGAACTGCTCGAATCCTAACCGGACGAACATTTTTGGGATAGCGGTTTACCCTAGGATTTATAATGTTCCGTTCAAGTTACGATTTTCGGGTTTATGGTTCACTGAAGTATTCATTCGGTCGAAAAGCTTTTAAGGTTCAACAATTTTTTAAGAGTGCCGGAACTCCAAAATAACGGAATTTATGTATATGCGTGAGAATGGAATTTTGCGGCAAATAATAAACAAAGTTAAAAGAAAATTACTCAATATGGATAAATAATATATTATACCGGGTGTCCCAGAGGATTCTCATCAAAAAGAATTCGATATTGAGGGAAAAAGATCATACATAAAGTTGAGCATTCGAATTAATATAATTTTATTGGTTATACAGAAACTTCTTCTCTTTCTCTTATCCTTATGCCTTCTCAGGCGTCGGATTGGAGTTCTTCCTGTAACCATTTTTTACATTCTTTTCTGTCCCTGGCTAATGCCTTAATTCATCTCTCCTAATGTTTTTTCTTTGTTATTTCCAACTTCTTCAATCTGGTCTATCCATTTCCGCCTTGGTCTTCCTCTTTGTCTTTTTCTTGATATCCCCAATTCCATAACTTTTCTCGCAATTCTATCTTGCTTCATTCTTACTAGGTGGCCAAACCAATTCAATTGTGTCTTTTTAATACTTGATATTATTGGGTCTTGATTAGTCATTATTTTGATTTCTTTGTTCCTTACTTTATCCCGTTTTGTTTTACCTGCTATTTTCCTTAAAAATGCTCAGCTTCCCTAGCTTATGCTGCTAAGTCAGAGTAACCGTCTCTGTATTTTATAAAAAACAATAAATAAATAACTTGAAAAATAAAGAAATACAAAAACACTGTCGAATCCACCAGCCAATCTATGTCAGTTCTAATCCTGGAAAAAGTGCGGAGGACATTTCGTATCAAGCAAGGCATAACTTTATAATGAGGGGAGCAAATAGTAGTATCGTACTTAGTACTCGCAAATGGAACTCTGACAAAAAGCCAAGGATAATACGAAGGACTGTAACCGAAGTTGAATCTCTCGAAAAAATGACAATTACTGTTAATATCTACACAGAAAATAAATGAGACCAGCAACTAGAGCAAGATGAGGATATAAAATTAGTTAACTTCCACCAGGATGGTGCACCTTCTTATTATTGACTTGTTGCTATACATTTTCTATGGATTTGGAAAGCCAGGTGAATTGAGTGACCAGCACACTCATCAGATCTGACGTTCTCACTAATTTTATATGGATATAAAGCAAATATAGTTGCTGCAACTATATTCCAAAGAGTTTAAGAATATTGCAATGTGGCATTTTTTTATTCGATTATATAAATATTAAGGTCAAAATGGACAACGATTCAAACATCTTCAATGGAAGTACTAACAGACTAACCTTCCTTACAACTTGTATTACAGATTAGATATAAATGTACTGGAAAACACGATGAGAAGCCTGGACGCTATTCGTGGCACATAGCTAAGCAGATATTCCTTCAATAGTCCATGTAGATTACAGACAAAAATAAATTAATCAACAAAGAACTGAAATTTACTATACAGGGACAGATATGGTTCACTTATCTCTGAAATTGTATATGGCACTGGGGTATTGTCAATCTTTTAATGCGTGGATACAGGATATTTTTCTTATGAACCACGTTCTTAAATGAATTTCTTAAACAATTGTAAACCGAATAACTGTAGATATCCTGAATTTCACTATTAAAAAAACAAAAGAAGCAATAAAGAAATGTGATATGATATTATTAAGGAAATCTTATTTATTTCCATTCATCAAAGAAATCAAAGAAACAATAACTAAGTAACATGAAAACTAAATTTTATTTTACTACTTATTTCAATCACAGAAGGCGATAAAAAAAATGTAATGAAAAATGTAATCCGGAAATATAATATTCTTGTTAAAGACTTCAACTTCAACTTCAACTTCAACTTCAACATGTGAACCTTTTATCAACTGTTTAAAAAAAAAACTAGGAAAAGAAAAAGAACAAGATAAAAAAATATCATTGTATGTGTATATCTGGCGCTTATTACTAGGAGGGAATAAAATAAAAGCAAAAATCAGAAATGGAAAGCATATACGTAAATGCAACTTACCATTCACATTGAATGCACTTTAGGAAAAAAAAGTTTGAGGTAAACCTCTTACAATAAATTGCAAATTTTAACCTTATTAAATTGTTGAACTATGCGATGAGCAATCGACATACGTTGCATATTCCTTTCCTGTTCGCATGCTCCGCTTCGAGAAAGAATTTACATATTCGTAGTGTGTTTTTAATTTTCCATCTCTTTAGGAGAGAAGAATTGAAATATTTGACCAATATCAGTGTATACTGATCCTCACCAACGGAGATTATCCGTCGCACATTAAATGTAAAAATTTGCCTTTCAGCGGTGATCGGTGCTACAGGTTCTCGACGAGAATCACATGTTGGTAAGGAAAAAGGACTGGCTACTCGCCATCCGGTAGATATTTAAATATTCCAATGATAGTGGCCAAATATAACGTTACAAGGAAGCAATAGATGAGCTACCGAGGACTAGTCATATCATTTCAGACCTATGTAAGTTATTACTTGATAAACATTCAGCGTGAAGAAAAAATGTTGGTAAGAAGAAATGGTTCAATGGAAACTGGAAAATCCTATCGCTTCTGGTTTCTGAGATATTTGCAGAAACATTGAGTCAGTTACTTCTGGTACACTTATCTATACTTATCATGAAAGAAAATTGTTTTTATTTTTTACATCCCTATCATCAGCTTCAACCCACGTAACCCACAAACAGCATACGATACTAAATATGAAGGATAGCGGTACGCAACACAGGTTTATTTTATTATCAAATCTACTTGAATAAGTTCCAAATCTTGTCAAAACCACATCGTTACTCTCGGTGTGTGTATACCTTATGCAATGCCTGCATTATCTGATTTTGATACGAGATATAAACCCTGTAAATATGACATAAAATATGAAGATATTTTTCCTCACTACTCGAGGCGGCTCCAAGGTGAAGCGATTTATTAAAAAAACTGTGTAGTCTCTTTATATTGGGGTAGATTATTTTCTCATTACATAAATCTTCTGGTAATCTAACTTTTGAAAAATCAGCTCGTGAAATTTGTACATTATGTGTTGTATAATGGAAATATAGTTTGTTGGAGTCCGCTTAAGCTTTAATTTTAATTATTTTCCTGTGAGGTTGACAACCCAAACAACAAGCTTTTGTAGTCGTGGTGGTTATTTTTATGCTCGCGTTTAATTAGAGATTTACAACAATTTTACGATTCATTCCATCGACAGCACTTAATTGAACACGAGTCAGTTTTTGATAATTATTGTTATTTTTACCTGTGAGTTTTTTGCGTTATAAAAAAGAGACTGCAAGTGATGGTACTTGAAGCTGCGTTGGAGAGAGCTCTCTGAGGGTGTGTGTCGACGAGATATCTGCTGAGGTGAGTAAATCTCTATTCGTTTACCGGTCCGTTTTTTTTTGTATAATTGCTAATTTGGCAACTTCTAAATTGAAACCCGATTTCAAACAGGTTTTTTTGGTAAATTGTACAGTCCTAAAACTTAACTCTCTTCATAAGAGCTCTCGAAGAAGAGATCCATAACATCGGATCGTACATAGTTATATCATCCAATCAAACTCTAGAGGCTACTTAACATGGTGCAATGAATGCAAGTCGCAAGATTTCTTGATCAAAAGCATCCAATTGAGACCCAGCTGATCAGTTTCTGCAATTTCATTGGTCTTGTGCCATTTTTATTGCATGCAAGGTGCAATTCTAGGGAAAAATCTAGTTTTTGTGTGCTACCAACCAACTAACTATTTCCAATCGAATCAAATGATACCTATCAGCTGATTGTGATGACTGATGTTCTGTCATTTGGGATTTGATGATAAACACTCATTTTTTCAAGCTTCTCTCACTTTTTCTTCATTTTAAATAATAATGAACTTTATGTTCCAATAAATTATGTTTTGAGGTTATTATATTTTTTTTCCACCGAAGGTTTCGTTGGCAGCGGTGTTGAAATGAGAGAGAATTGCATAATGTCAAATGTCAATATGCTGAAATTTCTTGCACGTGTGGTTTGCGATAGGAGTTTTCGTGTGGCGCCATTAAAGTGGGCTTACATTATAAGATTTTTCTTAGGATTTACCCAAGATTAGCTTCATGAAAAATATTCACGTCATATGTGTTTTTTTACATATTATGATATTTATTGAGAAAGGCTGTCGGCATAAGCAAGACATCATAATTATTCATAATAAAAAGTGAATTAGGAAACGTTATTTCTTTTAGCACTAAGAAGTTTTGACTTTTCTGATATTAAGAAATCATACAATTTTTAAATTTACAGAGTACACTGTTTCAACCTATTATGTTAATGAATCTAAATCCGCATCAGATTTTACAATTTGCATGAAATCAATACATTGGTTGATATTCAAATAATTTTCCATGTTAATACACATGAGTAGCTTCTGGCGACTGGTATTAGTAATAATTCTCCATGTTCATTCTTGTATGAAGAATATCCTAAGCAGAAACTGTTTTGACAGTGTTTGTTATCTGCAACTGAGAAGTGGCTATTTACATAATTGGTTTTAAAATTAATAAATTGAGAATGTTTCAAGCGATATCAAAACTTCTTCTAACTGCTCAATCTTAATGTAAAACAATTTTTAACGGTAGATTATGAACTTTAAAAAATAAAAAATGCAGAAAATTGATGGAGAAAAGGTACATTCCTTCTATGGAAAAATGAAAATAGGTGACAACCAAAGTGGGTGTATCTATCTATATTGACCCCCAGCGGTCGACGATAACCTGAGAGTGGTCCATGTCAGTGGAAAAAATGAGGTGCATGATATGTAAAAGGGTGCCACTTTATTGGATTTCATTTAAGCAGGTCCTGACATTAATTATTTTGGCTTTTCATAAATAGAATAGTCCATATGTATACAGAGAAAACAGGTACCTATTTACTTTCATATTTTCGGGGGTAATACAACTAGTGTTATGATTAGGTAGAGAGGCAGAGTTAGAGCCGATGACGATTGAACTAGTGTGTAAATAAAAGAGTATTACCTATCATTGTATTACCATTATTATTGTAGTACCCTCAAATTATACAGTTATTAAATGCACAATAAAATTGCTATAAATTGTTTGGTTTGGTGTGCTGTTTTTATCTAATATTCCTTTCAATCCTTTTTTATACGAGGCTCGTAAAATTACCTAATTCGATTTTCGTTATGCTTATATAGGGTCAATTTGGAGGTAGGGTTTAATAGGAGATGATCCTTTCTGGAGGCCTGAACCCTTTTGCGGAATCAGCCCCAATGTAATATTGGAAGAAATAGGTAAAGCCGAGAGAAAGAGAAGATCTGACCATTTGGAAGATCTAGTAGGGCTTATACAATCAAAGACTCTTCTGGGTGACTACAACCTGTTGAGATCAAATGAATACATAAGTCAAAGTAAAACTGCGCTAAGAGTTTTAACAGGGATCATAACGGGTCATTGTCGCCTGAATGGGCACCTGAAAAAGCTCAGAATAGTGGAGGAGGAAGAATGCAGATTTTGTGGCATGGAAGAAGAAACCTCCATCCATATATACTTTCCAACTGCACAGCACTTCAGAATCCTTTAGCACAGCACCTGGGAGATTACTGGATAGAAGAGGTCTGCAGACATCCTAAAGGAGCTACTAGTTTCTGAGACTCTCCTCAGAAACTAAGTATGAGTAAGACGGCACGATAGATGTTTTAGGTCTCAGTGAATGTCACCCCAAGATGATGATTGATGTAGCGATATATTTATAAGTTGTTGGTCACAGTGACTGCTTTGACTAACTCAGACACTGAGCAGTGTGAATAAATATCCAGTCAAAGCTGAAACTTACATTTTCCAAGCAAATGCTTACTTTGCAGTGAATAAAAATAAGTAGTACAATAGCTTTTACTAAAAATGCAATTAGCAAAAGATAGAGTTTTTAGCATTGTCTAAAAATGGTGTGAATGAAAGTAAGCAATTACTAAGAATATTAAGGAAAAGCTTACATTTTTGCAAGCTTACTAGACCCTGGCTTAAAAATTTAGTATTGTTGAACAGTTTGGCAGAAATGGTTGCATTTATGAATAAAAGATCTCTAAATTTTATCCCGAAAGAAAAGAAAGTCGTGCCGAAGAATACCACGGTCTGTATAGATTTAGTGAAGAAAATGTTGAATAGATAGCTAACTATTTTTTGGAGCTAAAAGTGGAGACTAGTGGTGGAGCATTGAGTCCAAAAAACACAATTGCAAATATTTTTGCGATTTCTAAGTGATCCTGGATTTCAAATAGGGATCGGTAAAGAAGAAGGAGTCTATAGAACAACAAAATGTAAAACGATATCTCACGCTTTACCAAAAATTGTTGTAGCCATCGCTACATGGTGACGGGTATATCAAAAGGTAGACTGGCGTAGTATAAATGTGCAAGCAACTTGTAACGAAAAAGAAATTTTTACATCCGTAGATAGTCAATGGCCTGGCTCGGTGCACGACAGTCGTATTTAAAAAAGATCAAATATTTTTGGTATGATGAGAAGACGTCAACAGAACTATGGACCTATTTTAGGCGATGAAGGGTACGGCATAACACCATGGCTATTAACACCGTATAGAGACCCCACCACACCTGCGATACCATATAATATCATATTTGCGATATTTGCCTTTGCCCATTTGCACATCGGCAGTTGAAATTTGTCCAAAAAACATACAGTCTATCGAATTTCACGGCCGACTGATTGGTCATAAAAATATAAATATAGGCCTTATCACTATAAAAACATTTTTTTGGATAATTTACCAAATAAGAACTTTGAGTAAATACTTAAAATGTCTAGCTTTTGCCAGTTAGAGAAAGCAAAAGGTCATTCACTTCAATTTAATTCACTCGGGCCACTGTACTAATGAAATGTAGGTAATTATATGTGTCGAGTACAATTTTTGGCCTGTGTAAAAATTGTATTAATGCCCTGTGGAACCAGCCTTTAGAATTTTTATTTTTCCAGAAGGGATACGGACTTGAAAAAGTGGTTCAGACGTTACGGTCTCATTCCTTTTTTCCTAACAGTTATTTTAACTATGCAACCATTTCATTTTTTATTATTCATTCGCTGTCTTTCAATTTTTTCGACCCACTTTGTGCGGTTATTAAATTGAATTTGCTCAATTTTTATAACTGAACTGAACTATCCAAGCTATAGGATAATTCTAGAAGAATATTCCCAGTTTCCCAGTTTGTTACTGAGAAACTGCCAGGAAAATGACGTTTTTACTATTCAAATGTCCTCTATATCAAACAAAACTTCATATTTCAAATGAAATTTCGAAGGAAATAACAAAAAATCTAACGGTATGAAGACACCAGGTTGATTAAATTACATTAGAAAAGGAAGAGCTATGCTTACATAGAGCCCGTTAGTTCTACGAGAAGTTTGCGGGATAAAGAAGATTATTTTTAATTATAATTTCCGTTTAATTTGAACTAAAAATGTACGTTACACTCACTTGAAAATGTTAAGAATACAGTGATTTTTATGAAACTCATTAATTCAAATTATAATTCTTGAAAAACCAGTACTAAAGGAAATAAGAAGATATAATGATCTTAATGTCTGCTCCGCTCTTTTGAAAGCTTTTTTAGTCTTTCGCAAATAGGATTCCTTGTCATCAGCATAATTTCCTTTCAATCCGTACTAATATTTATGAAGCTTCTCTATTATACAATTGTCTCGAGAAAATAGTTGAGTGAGAGTAGGATGGGATTTTTAGGTTGTTATTTTTTTCTTCTTTTCGAAACGACATCACAATATTCAGGATGAAGACTTAGGAATAAAAGAGAACGCCAGTTGAATTCTCAAACCCGTGCGGTAAAGAAGTTACTTGACTTGAAGAATCGGGCTGGATAATGTGATCTAGATTCAGAGGACCAAAAAAGATCTAAAAAGGTCGCAGTTTAATAAGCTGATAAGCCACTTTAGGCCAGTCGGTATGGGTCATTTTAGATCAAAAGTACAAGTAATTAGCAATACGGCTGATTTTTTCTCATAAGTACCTTGAAGTATGTATACATAGTTACCAGTCTATCAATTTCCCAAATTATAAAAAAATAAAAAAAAAACTTTTTTTTCGAAATTCTTTAATATTTCATACTGAGAGGAAGGTAGAGAAGAATAAAAAATATCACCGTGTAGGGGAAGTGTTTTGCAATAAAAAAGGTCACTTGCGTTTTTTCGTCCGCTCAATGGTTTGTCCGGAAAAAAATCGGTAAACTAAGTATGTGCTCCGCATCCGCGCGACTCTGTTGCACGGCGGAAGACCTACTATCTGAATTGCGGAAAAAATATAAATATTCAATCAGAATTGTTTTCCAATAATTGGTAAGGGATAAGGTTGTGAATAATAAATAAAAGGTAATACACTAATTTTTACATATTTTTATTGGAAAAAGGTATGCAAAAAATTATATCTTAAAATTATATGTTACAATTTTTCTTTCGGCTGTCTGGTGGCAACCTTAGGCTCCGGCTAGCTTACAGTGAAGACGGGTATGGTTCACTATAAAATTTGAATCAATCAAAAAAAAAAAAGGTCTTACTTAGGGCGCCATCTGATTTTTACCCAAGCCTCAATCTGATATGTACACTTTCCCCTGAAAAATCAGAAAAATAGGGAAAAGAAAAAAAACTATAATCGTGTGTCTTACTAAAATAAGTATTACACTACTATACTGATAGGAATAGAGT
This sequence comes from Galerucella pusilla, assembly GCA_910591695.1. NCBI lineage: Eukaryota > Metazoa > Arthropoda > Insecta > Coleoptera > Chrysomelidae > Galerucella > Galerucella pusilla. The sequence continues at coordinate 139,214 of CAJUYI010000364.1, forward strand.
CGTTGAGTAATCTATTTTACAATAAAACCCTATCAGCGATTTGATATAAATATATAAAAATTCAATCTAGGTACATTGGAATAGCTCTGCATAAAAATAAAATCAAAATCAATTTCAATCCGATTTGTTACCGGAAGTATTCTTATGAAAAAAAAATCTTGGTACCAATTTCCTAAAATTCGTACCTTAAATAATATATATGAAAAAATATACTTATATGCTCATAAAATCTTGGCCAAGACGCTCACCTAATTTTTTTATAATTACAATTTAAACTGAAACGAAAGTTAAAGTATTCTTCGAAATTGAAGAGTCAAAAATTTAACCCGTTATCATTTATCAATATAAAGAAAAATAAAACCTGCTCCCAATTTACTACAGGTACAAGGGCGCGTCAATCGACCGGCAATGTGGTCCAGCCAAAGGAAAGACAATTCCTCTTCCGGTGGAAACGATGACGTCACGTTGCGAAAAAGGAAGGAAAACCCCTGGAGAGACTTCAGAAGAGCCCCTCAGTAACGGAAACAAACGGCCACCGGCCGGAATGCAACACAGCAAACAAAAATACACCAACAAATTGAATTTCTATTGAAGAAATCACCCCGTACTAGAACCCTAAAATAGAAAAATTAAAATAGCATCACGTTTTTCAGAACTTGAGCCCCTGAACCATAACGAAAAGTTCTTCAAGAAAAATACATCGAAATGAAAGTAATTACCTCGTGTTCTTGTAAGGGTCGCTTATCCAATATGGCGGAGTGGAAGTCCTTCGTTTATTTTAATCCGTATAAACGGTTTTTGAGTCGATTATATTCTTTCCAAAATCTTCAACATCGAACCCAAAAAAAATTAATTAGTTGTCCTGGCTTACTCCCCTTCTAAGGATGGCTTAACTACTCCACACTCCAACAACGCCACAATGCACAGGATCAACACTTTTATTCAAACGACTTATTCATCCAACAGGTAAAAATGGAAGAGCCCAAAGAACTCCTACGTATAACCTTCCTCAATTGTGGATTACCAACTTAAGCCCCACCACAAACACGAATAATCGAGCTGTAAAGGGTCGATACGTATATATGACTGATTATACGAAGAAAACGAAGATATGGTTGCCTACCAAGCTTCCTCGATACTTATATAGGACTGATTATAAGAAGAAAACGAAGTGTAACATACATATTAATCATCTCTTATAACTTTTCACCATATACATTTTTTTCGTTGAATATTAATCTTCATATAACGCAGGAGTATCCAATTCTATTTTGGAAAAATAAAGAAGATTCCCACCCGAATCTATGAAAATTGCTATTTTCGCTTATAATACAAAAAATCATTGAATCCAAAAATGTATGTGAATTAATTGATTTTGTAATTAATTGATCTTAAAGGTTTCCCCAACATTTCTACGCAAACCCCATTAAAATAACTCCAGTTTTATCAAAGCGACAGTACTTAATATATATATTTTCTTGTAAATTCAAGATTCCTAAAATTTACAAGATAATGAAAAGTGCCGTATTTCGTAATTATTAAAAATTAATTATCCGTAAATTTTATTTATGGAACAGACCTCCCAAATAACAGTTTCCATCCTTCTAAAAATTGTTTCAATGTCACCTAATTATGTAATATATTTTTTATTGAGATACTTGGTTTTTTATTAGAATATAATATTTATATTATAATATGAGTAATTTGCTAAAAATGATAATGTGCTATGACAAACAAATGCCATCTTATAGCTGACATTTCCCTCTTCAAAACACCCTATACAATTATTTATATCTACATTATAACTGTACAATAGTTTATAATGTACTCCACCGCGCTTCAGAAAATAGAGTCGCGCGGATGCGGAACATATACTTAGTTTACCGAATTTTTTACGGGCAAACCATTGCTCGGACGAAAGAAACGCAGGAGACCTTTTTTGTTGCAAAACACTCCCCCTACACAGTGGTATTTTTTTTTTCTCTACTTTCCTCCCAGCGCAAGATATTAAGAAATTTCGAATAAAAAAGTTTTGTGATTCCCTTTTTCTGATTTGGGAAATCGATAGACTGGTAAACTATTTTTTATATTAATCTACATACTTTAAGGTACTTATGAAAAAAAAATCAGCCGTATTGCTAATTACTTGTAGCTATTACCCCTATCGTCTGGCCTACTTCATCAAATCTAATCTAATCTAGTTAAGGCAAAAATTTCTTATGCTTATTTTTTCCCGTTAAATACGTATTATCCCCAGACAATAATTCACATAAAAAAACCAAAATTGAACATCCATAGCCAAACACAAGTATATAAAACAATAATGAGTAATCTTCAAATCTAATTTTCGAGAAAGTAAAAGTTGAATCACTTTCTTTGCGAATGTTAATGAGATCCTGCATCCACTTGTCAATTAATCCACTGGATCTGAACCGCTGGATAAGATGATTGAATTTGTGTGTGAAATAAAAACCTTTTCTAATAATAAGAGCGTAGGAAACGGCATCAGTGTATCGGAAGCAGTAAACAGAATTTTCCAAGAAACTATTAGTTTTTAAAACGTAATTTGTATTTGTTCTTACTGTAAACAAAGCAGAACTACCAGAAGCGACCAATTCTAAGCATCGAGTGGTATTTTCGCAATGCAGCATATTATTTAATATAATATCTCTCGGTATTCCATCTATATAATCTTCGCTAAAAAATCTCACTGTATTTACGATAAAATAAGTCAACAAATTATTTTCGTAAATATTTGATAACGAATTAATTTTCTGCTTGGATAATTTCCCGATCAACTTACTGGTAATACTACTGGAGAAAGTTATGTTGGACAAATAAGAAAAAATTAACATCAACCCAACTAAATATCTCAATTTACTTGTTTTCGGTAAATGAGTTATAGATTGGGCAAAAAATATTGAAATATTACTGTATATAATACCCTTAAAAGATTTACGGAATCTCAAATTCAGCGGTAATTTTTTGTTAATAATCCAAATCAACAAACTTATTGTTATAAAAATAATCCCAGCTAGTACCAAAATATGAGTATTAACTTGCGTAGCTTGTACGGGAATTTGTTCGTTTGCAACACACCAAATCAAGTCATCCATAGCAAAAGTGTAACTGGGAGTATAATAAGTCATTCTTTCTAAAGTAGGAACGTATCCTCCAACTAATATATCGAATTCTTTATTGTGTAACTCTCGAAATTCCCTCGTGAAAGTTCCGTTTTGAAAGGTATCTCCTTTTGGATACCTGTAATCGCATATTTGGTAGGAAATCTTCACATTTGTATGCTTAGCTAGTTCGTTCAGCATATGAACTTCAAAACCGGGATTGTTTGGATTAAAAACAGAATTTGTTGTTACCACAAAAGGTGGCCAAGGATAGTACTTAGCTGTTATTGTCCAATTGCTCTGGCGATTTGGTAGCATTGATCTGTACAAAGATTTATTATTCGCCATAACGCCGTTATCACATGAATTAATAACTGCAGAACGTTTTAAAATAAAAGGAGATTTCTTGTAAGCTTCATAACGTGTCTTACATCCTTTTTGTAACAACAACACCACCAATTCCAAAACGTCTTCTTGCCATAGTATGTCGAATATTTTATCAGCAATGATTATTGGATGTTTAAACGATCTGTAGGATATTACTAAAAATCTTGCTCCTGGATTCCAGCTGGGAAGTTGTTTTAATTTCTCAACGGATTTTTTAAACAGACTTATGGAACTTATTCCTATTATGACATGTTTGAAATTTCTAATAGCGTTTTCTACTTTAATAAGATTTTCGTTCAAGTTAACAATGTAATAACTGTTTTTGTTGTTGTTAGATATTTCGTATATCAGCAAATAATGAAATGTAGTAACGTTTACAGAAGTTTCAAATGTTATTATTACACTTCGGAAATTAGTATTACTGAAATATTGTCCGGAAATTTTAGCACTACATTTACTCAAAGATATTTTACTGGTAATGTCTTTAATTTCGTCAACAGTAAAATTAGTTATCACTAAAGGAAGAAACAGGAAAAACAGTTTAAAAACAACCATTTTATATTGTTTGCGGGTGAAACTAGAGAAGAGTCGCTAGACTCACGTTAACAATTAATTTTTTTAGCCTAAACATATAAACGCTTTCAATACGACCATGTTTAGGGCTGCGTGTACATAATATTATTTTATAAAAAAATTATAAAAGAGCACTACTGAACGGAAATTTTGTTTGTAGGCCAGTTATTCATAACTTTTTAATCAGAGTTATTAAAAATTTCGAAATCAGATCAACCTGTAAAACTTATTCTGTCTTATTAATAAAAGTTTCTTACTCCGCCCTTACTCTTAGATTAGACAGAGACTAGTTACTTTGAGACTAGCGTAGGTTTGAATAAGTAATACAATTGCTATTAATAGAGAGTTATTGGAACTTTTATAAGGTGCTGTCCTTATAGTGACATATACGCATGCGCATTTGATGTTTTGAATAAGGGAAACATTATTAAGGTTAGTGCTAGTCCTTATTTGTGCGCGATTACTGCAGTGCACTATCCCGACTTTATTTCATGTTTCATATTTAAATTATGTCACAATGTGTAGGTGATCTGTGTTATCTGTGACGCCCACCGTAATATAATGTCATTATAGAGTTTCATGTTTCAATAACTCCAAATTTTAAGTCTGCTTCAAGGTCGAGCACTATTTATTTAGGGTCATCACAATTACTGCAAGGTAGTAAATTCGTGTTCCAATAAGTCTCTAATAAACTTACTGGGTTTGGACATGACATCACAGTTTTATGGCAAGGATGTTATATAGATGAGAATAGGATGGATTAATCCCATAAGAGCAACGCTAGCCATTTGGGTAACCAGTGACGTCACAGCAACGTTCTTTTGTCGACATTGGTGTTCCATCAATTATATGTTTATCTTCTCTTTCTATGTGTATTAAACAAAGACAGATTTTTAACTGTATTGTAATAAGTGTAACTATTGATAATTGCAACAGCTGTTTCTAAGACGAAACTCATAGCCGTTACTTGTTGCACGTTGTTGTTGATAAAGTTGTGTATTTCCTTATTTTTTGCGTTGATTGATTATTATTATTATTAGTATTATTTAATTAGTAATTAGTGAGTTATTTAGTCCATATTTAGTGTGTTTATATTATTTCATGTAAAAATACCAGTTTTGTCCTGTAATAATTGCAGATTAATAAAAATGAGTATAAAATTGAATCAGCCATTTCAAAAACCTCATGAATCACTGGAATCACACTATTAGAGTTTTTTTGGGAATCTATAAAAGCTATTTCATGCACCAACGAAGGACTTTTTCACTCTAAATTTAGTACCTATTTGAGTTGCAAAAAATTAAAATATTAAATAACCTACACAGTTTATTATAAATAATAAAAAATTAAAGAAATCTGAAAAACTGAACATGACATATGTTGTATTAGCAAGAAATAGGGTAAGTGGAACATAATTTAACGTAGTAATCAATTTTTTTTATTGCTTATTGAAAATTACACTTAAAAATTAACTTATAATTTCACATGTATTAATTTGTCATGTTATAATATCTTTAAGGAGCGTAAACATATTCTCCATCATTCTTATCCGGATTATCTTAAACATTTGCAGTTGGCCAACTAAAAATGCTGTTACATAATGGCTTATGCTTTTCCAGAATACTATCCCCTGAACTTGCTTTTAAATCGCTCAATTAATTATTATTATTTAAAGTAAAAGGAATGTCTTTTGACTTACATGATTTATAGGTACCCATAATACGCATCTACCTTAAATAAATGATTTAAAAAAAAACATGTTGAAAAAATGTGACTTAAGAGGTTTTGCTTATATACTAAATACTTTATTTTTTTGTTATTAAAATTAAAAAAATAAATAAATAGCACCACGAATTTTCATAATTCGCGCAAGACGACGCGCGCATGAGTAACCAGTGACGTCATCAAACTCGGCTGACACTTTTCAGTTTTTAATCAATCCTATTCTCATCTAACATCCTTGGTTTTATGGTAGAAATTGACCAATGAAGTGACGTTATGGTGACATCTGCTCTGTTTTTCATTGTGACATGTGTCATTGCTCTGTTCATTCATTTCAAAAATAGTAATCTCATAATTATCTATCAGCTTGTATTTTGTGTTAAAAGTAGTAATTCAAAATTTCTTTTACGTTTTTTATTGTTAATAGTTATATATATATTTAGTATGAGTTCTGCTAAAAAACTCACTTACTCACTCAAATTGAAGGAATCAAAAAAGGCTGCTGATGAGGAACTCCAGATTACTATACAACTCAAATAATATAAAATAATTGTGCAACAAAAAGAAAAGGAAAAATTAAACAACAAATTTTTATTTTTAATTTTATAGCTTTAATTTCTTTTCTAACAATGTTTCCAAGGGACTAGCCCGAATTTTATAAAATTCAATTTTTCTGATCGGACGAATATTCTCTGCTTTTTCCAATTCTTCCATCATTCTCAAATCATCCAAATTATAATCTCTTCCTTCCATCGCAAAATAATTACTACTCACTGAACCAAAGCAAATACTTGATAAATATACATAATAAGAAAAATAAACTGAATAATACTTCGAACTGATACTGCAAAAACGACAAACTAAATTTCGAATTAGGATATGACATATATATAATACCACAATTATTGACAGTTTAACAAAACTAAAATTATACTTAGTCGCAGGCTACTCCGAGCTTAAACTACCTATTTCCTTGGATTAAAATTACTACCAAAGTTAGTCCCAGACTTACCTCGGAGTAGCATATTTCTTGTCTAATATGAGTTTATTAATAGCGTATCTGACAAACTAATAGTTTAAGCATAGAATAAAGTTAGTCTTAGTAATTATTTCTAGTTTGAAGACAAAGCAGTAAGTTATTGTTTAATAGTTGTCGAATAGTAAATAGACACGTAAGGTCATGATTGAGAATGATCGTGACAGTGGAAGAACTGTCACGTAAAAAAGATAGATGACCTAGGGCAGTACGTTTATATGCTGATGAGGTAGATAAGTGAGGGTACACACATTCCAATTCCAATGTAGTTCATTGTCAAGCTTCGATATTATATCTTATTTATATTATTTAATTAACATGACAGGCTTAAGTACAGCACTTGTCAGGAATAGTGTAAATAGTTACATAATAAACATCATCCCAGTGAATCCTGTAGTTTTCCTGCTACTATTTGAGCTCGTATTTGAACGACTTCCAAAGGACCCGGACATCCACTAGTTCATGTGGAATCCAAAACATCATACAACACACGTTGTATAAAAGACTTTTGATATAAATAGAAGTACAAGACAAGGGGATCCACTTTTGACAATTTCATTCAATCGGGTGATAGAATGTATAATAAGATACAGCTGAAGAGATCCAAAAGAGATAATATGTTACAAAAAGCACCAAGTGGTAGCCTATGCAAATGACATCGCAATAATAGCAATACCACAAAAAGAACTATAGAAAATCCATAAAAATCTGGGAAATAAATCAAGACAGTATAAGAGTGGGAGGCATGTATCAACGAGGTAAAACAAAAAGGAAGGAAGTTGAGCATGGTAGTGATTTAACCAACTTTCGAGGGAAGTCGCCATATTGAGAAACCACATTAGTGACATCAGTTCCCCTAATTGAATAATTTAATGTACGCCTCTGGTTTGTTTACGGAAGTCGGCCATATTCAGAAGCCACTTTGGTCGATGATTCTTTATACTGTTATGTTCACTCCTCTTTCTTTTTCACCTCGTTGGCATGTATGCACTAGAGGCTGTAAGCATATTTCAGCAGAGAAGTTTTCCTCCCTCTCAGCTGAGGCAAAGACAGCACCTGACGTTATCCTTTGGTAGCTATAAGTTTTGTGGAACATTTTGGATTTGCAGTAATTCCAGTCTCATCGACTTTGTTGGTTATCTCTGCCGTTCATATTTATCGACATTTTCCCTCAATATTTTGGAAAATATTTTTCCTAAATAATATATCTTTCACAGTTTTCATGCGAACTCTCCGTTACTATAACAAAAAATTACACAATCGTGAACTGATTTAAGTCTATTAGACTTAATGTGGTTGTTCTCAATTCAGCTCACATCACTTGATAAGAATAGTAAAATTTGTTTAATCTTATAATGGAATTACTCGTCTCCATGCTGATGCTGTTCTTTATTATTCTGTACCACGCTCAGATCCTCACAGACCACTTTATAAAAATACATTAGCTCCTTGAATAATAAGGAAAATATTTTATGGTTAACGAAATATTATTATGTTGAATGGAAAAGGGATGTTTTCTCGATATGGGCTCATTTGGACCACTCGTTTTAAATAACTTTCCTCTGTTCTGCCTTTTAAGAGTATCCTTATAACCAGTTTTCCAATTGAAATATTCTGTCAGAATGTTTCCTTGTCTTAAATGTCTGCATTTGCATGTATTTGTTTCTACTTTCCATGAAAACACAATTTGTTTCGTTAACTTCAAAGGTTCTATTATTTTAAAGTGTCCGTAAAACTTGAAACCTCTTTTAATATGCATAAAAGAGTGTATGTCTGTGTATTCTTCTATTTCACAACAACGTTATGATATCTAAAATAATTTTTTCTACACCCACATGTATATTATCCATTTTCTGCACAGTTTACAGAATGTAAATGTAGGCCATATAGGTAAACTGAACGGATATGATTACATATACATCCTAGAACGTATATGAAATTCACCAATCAGCATTCGTGTTAAGTACCTGTCACTCATCTTGTTTTCAATTTGAAAGAAACGTCGAAATAACTTGTCAAAAAAAGTCTCTCCTAGAAGCACTGGATCAAGAATATTCATTTACAACAAATACTACAACAAATACTAAAAACAGAATAAAATGGGTATTTAAGGCGACTCCTGATGGACGTCATATTTTATAAAATTATGTAATACATCTGACGTTATAGATAAAGACTTAGCAAATTCCTTGGTGGTCGAGTGGTAAACATACCAGACTCTCACGCTATAGACCAGGGTTCAATCACCCGTGAAGAAGTTTTTTTTTATTGTTAATTTTATTTTTAAATTATCATTCTGCTCGATATTGATAACGACATCAGGTAGAGGCTTGAAATATTTAGCAGAATATTCATTATTATAGATGATGGTACAGTAAGTACCCTTCGTGCAGGAGTCCGGCTGGCAACATCTACTAGCTTATAACAGCATCGCATATTTAAAAAGGAAAACCGTAGCATTATAC
>CAJUYI010000365.1:0-22085 GCA_910591695.1 Galerucella pusilla
TTGGTAAAAGTATATCGCGTGGTCGTAGGAAAAATAGTGTACATAACGTGTGCGGAAAGTGACATTTTTCACACGAGTGGGAAGTATTGTCTCACGAGCGCAGCCGAGTGAGACAATCCCACGAGTGTGAAAAATCACTTTCGCACACGTTACGTAATATACTATATTTTCAAGTTACAATGGCTAAAATAATATCCTATTGTAGTTAGAAATTAATTGTCAACTTGATCAGAAAGGAACAAGTTGACAAAAATGAATTTTAAGATGTACAGGTTACGTACGTTGCTGGGAACATACTGAATACAGACTGAATACCACCAACTAGTGAATTCTCTCTGAAAAGGACAATGTTGTCGGATGAAACTGTTTAGTTTTACCTATTGTGCATGACTTCGAAAAAAAGTCAACGATAACGAGATAAAAATATAATTTGTACAAATTAATCTGCGCTTCTGGCAACAGCGGTTAAAATAGGGGGGGGGGGGCGATGAACATTCTTCCAGCCTCTGGATGAACTCGATACGCCCTTCGCAATCTGCCCACAATTATTCTTCTCTCTCTTTCAAGCAGTTTTTCTCATAATTTCCTTGTCGTACTTGTGTAAATGGAATGGATTGAATAGAGTTTTCGCATACTGTATATGTAAAAATCATCTTCAAATAAGCACAATTATCTAATTTACGGTAAATTACAAATGAATTAACGTCTAGTGCCACTGGCGATGGATAGAAGTCTGCAGCGAAGTTACTGAAAATTGGACTTGACTTGCTCGATCGCCCTTAAATATTCGAGAAGCCATGCGCACATTTATAAGAAGGTTAGGTTTGGTGTCTTAATAGAATAGAAAAATAACGAACCAACTTCGATTTTATTGGTAATCAGACTATTTATGTGCACTAGAATACGAAAATTGATTTAATGATTTCTAAAGAAGCAAAAGAGAGATTTCAGTTTCTACTCAGCATCTTACAATTTCATTGTAGAACGTAAACTCTGCTTCAAGTTAACTAGACTTTTTCAAGTTGCTGACAGAAGAATGATACCCCAACTACCGAAACTTAAGGCTTATTACATTGTAGAAGCAGATATGCCATCTTGACATTTATTAAGTATAGATTTTCTCTTTAATAAGTCGCTTTGTGAGGTGCATCATTTGTCACCAAAAAATGTTAAGGTCATATTGATGCATTAGTTAGTGGAAACCATTTGAAGAATTACTATAGCAATCATGATCTACGATGTCACTGTCGTTCGAATCATCATATGACACGATCTTTCTCTCGCCCTCAGACCCGAAATATAATTCACCAAATAAACTGATTAGCTTTATTTAGAAGCTGGAATTGTATGGTGGAATACAAATGGGCGTTAGCTAATAGACCCACCCACCTTAAACCTTACATAGTGTAAACCAAATTTACCACTATTCTATTGTTCTAAAAGGCTGCAGTTTTGTAATTGCTAGACCACTGTATATAATTTTTAACGAGTCTCTGAAATCCGGTACTTTTCCCAATTTTTGGAAAATCAATTACCTAACACCAATTTTTAAATCTGGAAGTAGAGCGGATGTATGTAATTATGGGCCAGTATATAACCTCAGTTTCATTCCAAAGTTGTTTTAGTGTATAATCACAAAATTTCGGTATTTTAAGGAGCTATTGTAATTGTCCCCTCAGGAGTACCTCAAGGCTCCCATTTAGGCCCTCGGCTATTTAGCATCTTTTTAAATGATATTCGTGATTGTTTCAAGTATGGTAAGTTTCTCTGTCTTGCAGGCGATCTTAAATTCTATTTAAATGTTAAAACTGTATAAGATTATAGAATGGCTTCAATACGATTTAAACAACCTGGTTGAGTAGTGTGATTTCAATGGCATGGAACTAAATGCTGATAAGTGTTTTTGCGTATATTTTTTTAGGGGTAGGACATGGAGGAAGTTTGATCGTGGGTGTAACTAATTAGGGATCTGGAATATATTGATTCATCTCTGACATTCTCCTTCCACGTTGATAATATGGTATTGAGATACTGATTTTGCTGAGTTTTGTTAAAAGATCTAGCAGATATTTTTATAATATTTATGCAATCTGATTACTATACAATTCCCTTGTTAGGACTATTCTGGAATATGCATCTTCGGTTTGGAATCCTGTATATGCATTCTACATTCACAAAACTCTCTCTGAAACCCTGAAGAGATCATGATGTTCAAAATATTTAATTCGTTTTCTAACTGCCCATAACAACTTGTAACATTAATTTCATGGTTCCTGCAAATAGCTCCAGATCAGCTAATACATTCTATCAATCTTTCTCTCGTAGGAATATAGGCCATAATTGATACATTTCCAGAACAACACGTTTGGCAAATAGCATAACATTACATTTCTTCAATAGCTATGAGCGTTTTATAAGGTCACTTTGTGGTATAAAATAAAAGGAGGGAAACCTTTGTTTCCTTTAGATTGGGTGGAATGGATATTTATGTATTGTACTCATGTGAGTCATGTGACTAAGTGTGCTTAAGCATATTAGTTGAATGATTTTAAAAAATTTGATTCAATTTTTGCCTTACAAATTTTAATTATTGTAAATGAATGGGAAATGCTCGTAAATAAATAAGTAAGTGGATATTTTTGAATATGTAAGACCTCTCGGTACATTCTAGAGTAGTAATTGCTGGTGATATCCAAGGTTTAAGTTTTAAACTTGATTGGCTGATTTTTAAACACTATTAATAATACCATAGGTAAGAGTAAACTCTAATAGATGTGTTACATCATTTTTAGATTTGCTGTTACTAACAATGCTTATGTATCGCTTAAAGAAGAAAATCGAGATCAGTGTATTCTGATTTCTGGTAAGTTGATTTAAAATTATATCAATTCGTAGCTTTTGGCTATTGTTTTCTTAGAATGTTTGTATGCAGGCTCTCACAAAAAGTAAGAAATTTGATACCATTTATGTTAGTATAATATATTTTATCAAAGAATTATTTAATCTATTTTAATACAGTGGTTTGGTTTAGGTGAGTCTGGATCTGGCAAAACCGAAGCATCGAAAAAAGTCCTTCATTATATAGCAGAAGTCACTGACCATCGAGGTGAAGTTGAAAAAGTGAAAGATAAACTTCTTTTCTCAAATCCTATATTGGAAGCCTTTGGTAACGCAAAAACTAATAGAAATGATAACTCTAGTCGGTTTGGAAAATACATGGACATCCAATTCAATTTTGAAGGTAATCCGGTGGGAGGAAAGATACTCAATTACCTTTTGGAAAAATCAAGAGTTATTAGCCAAGTGACTGGAGAAAGAAACTTTCATATATTTTATCAATTGTTGGCTGGATTGGGCGAAGAAGATTTGGAAAAATTATATTTGAAGAAAAATGCAGCTTCCTACTATTATTTATCAAATGGAGTAAGAAATTAATTTTTTTTAATCATTCAGTTGATTTATTTTTATTCTTCACATTTAAAAAATCAGTCACAAAATATTAAACTATTTATAGCACATGCGTTGGTTGGAAAGTTCGTGCAACGAGATTTACGAGAGATTTATTGGTCACATGAACTAACATTTTTGTCCCAGTCAAATAATTTGTCATAGTAGGCTATATTAAATTTCATTTCAAATTGCTATTAAGTACTGAGTCTCAGATCAACTTCATCTACTACAATTTTCAATAATTGCCCACGACAACCCTATTTCTGCGTTCAACTAAAATTTCTAGGAATTTTTTTATAAATGTACCGCTTCATCCTACAAATCTGGCCTCATTTCAAAAATGTGTTCGCTCAACTTAACAACCTTGAGTCGCAACGACCAGTGCCAAGTACAAAATATTCCTTAGTTTAACTGGATCCAGTTTTCTAGCCCAAGAATCGCCAACAGACCCATCACAAACCTTAGAATAATTAAGCAAAAGAAAAAAATCATGGTTGTTTTATTTAAGAAAATTAGGATATTTAATATTTATAAACTTGATCCAGTTAGGATCCCTGTTAAAACTCTTAGTGCAGTTTTACTCTGACTTATGCATTCATTTGATCTAAACCGGTTGTGGTCAACCAGCAGAATATTTTATTGTCCAAGTCCTACTGGATCTCTCCAATGGTCAGATCTTCTCTTTTTTCGGCTATGCCTCTTTTTTCTAATATTACATTGGAGCTGATGCTGCAAAAGGGTGTTTTAGTCTCCCTTTTTGCTAGTTCATCTGCTATTTCGATTCCTTATATTCCAGTGTGTCCTGGAATCCACAGTAAGGTGACTATATTGTTCTCGCCCAGCTCATTAAGTTTTCCTAGGCATACCCACACCATTTTGGAACTGATTATACAAGAGCTCAGAGCTTTAATGGCTGCTTGACTATCCGACATTACGATAATCCTTTGCCTTCTATATCCTTTGTCAATATTGAACTGGGCACACTTTCTTATGGCGTGAATTTTCACTTGAAAGATACTTGGTTTTACTCAAGCATTCAGAGTGTTTGGTTCCTTTTTATGTGTAACATAGGCTGCAAAAAAATTAATAGTTTCTAATAGGCGCCAAAAGACCTTAATTTTAGGCTGCAAAAAAAATGAATAGTTCCTAATAGGCGCCAAAACACCTTAATTTGGCCCAGGGGCCGTATTCTCAACAAGTGAACTTTTGATGCGTATGCTCACTTCGGGAGATTCGTACGTTTTGGTATTCTTGACTCGTGAACATTGATGCGTATACGTTTTCAAAACGAGTGTTTACAGCAACCGCTTTGTATCGTTCGTTTTATAAATTTGTTGACGTCTATTTATATTATATTTGTTTTCAACATCGAAGAGAAGTATTTTTTAACTGTCAGAAATATTTTCAAAAAATGGAAGACGAAGTGGTACGGTTAATGTTGATTGATGGAATGGAAGATGCTCTAGTTTGGAGTATATTCTCAAGATATTCTTAATAACTACCAATTCAATTTGTTGGACTTGTTGGTGTCTTTACGGTTTTTTGCAAGTACGAGTATTAAACTTATTTCTGTCCATTTAATTTCGGCATCTTTGACTGTAGTTATTTGAAAATTCACCAGATTGAAGATCCGAGTTTTTTCAGATACTCGATAAGGTAATTTTTCTGGCAGTCGGTTATTTGACTTTGTTTCATCTCGATGAGACATCATACATAAAATTGAGCATTCCCCAATTTCCTGTAAATCAGAAATGTGGATAATCTTCCACTTTGCCTGTTGTCGGTTTTTGGATTTAAGTTCACAAAAAACGAATGGTCGTCAAGAATACCACTTCAAAAAAGTACTCGCACATGAACTATTCGTTTTGATGCGTATACGTCAAAAAGCTCACTTTTCGAGAATACGGTCTCTGACCAATTACCTTGATCGTCCAACTAATCAACCCGACAAGATATTTTTCATTTGGTATTGGGGATGTTCACACAGAATTTTCAATATATAAAGGTCTGTCTATCTTTCATTAAAAACATTAATATTTGGATAGTTATAAATTTTAAATATAGGGTATTCTAAACAAACTGACATTAAAATTTAATGTAGAATCCGAAACATACAGGGTGTTACATTTAAAATAACAAACTTATCGTATCGTGATATGTATGTCAAAATATTCGCCATAACTTCTCCATCTATGCCAATCTTTATAGAAATGGTGTGAGTATTCCCCAATATATAGATAGTGTAAGCTCGTCGTGAAAAAGCCTGTATAGCTTATGGTATGCTTCAAATTAATTGTCAGTGTTTTATTTAAAAAAGGGAGCTCTGAGCCGCTTTACACGTTGTCCATGGTATAGACACAGTTCCAAGATACCTCATATAACAAGACATTGTCTTCACAAAAAAAAACAAGGAATAAAATGAACCTCTCTGAAAGTGTGGCTGCCTAAGATAAAGCCTGAAGATATCCCTCAATTCCTCAGGGGAATAGGACTAAAGGAGCTACTAGTCTCTTAGACTTTCCTCAGGAACTAAGTAGAAATAAGGGGACACAGTGGATCTTTTAGGTCTCAGTGAATATCACTCCATATACACACATACATACAATTGTGGCTCAGATATTACATTTCGTCATACTCCTTATTTTTAAGAAATTTTCTACCAACCTGTATTACATTTTTGTATCTTGTATCTAATCAGTTTATTATTGTCCAAATTTTTGACTCGACAATTTGTTTCTAAAACACACTCGAAATTTAGATTCAATCAACATATTTATCAAAGCTTAGTTAACATTTTTAATCATGTCGTTTCCACATTACAGTCTACTTGAAATGATTATTTAATATCTTTTGTGAGATTTTCTTTCACCAGATTTTAATTTGGAGTGGGTTGATCGTTGGTGTAAAAATTCGTGTTTCGTAACTAAATAGAAATATTGATCTGATTATTATATTGTACGAGATCCGTCGTTATCTTGATTGTGAGACGAGACTAGACCATCAAAATTTGTATTGATAGATTTTACATATTTAAAAAATATTTTATTATCTCTGTGAACGCTATCTCTACATGTACCTTCAGTGCACCGAAACTAGACTTCTCGTCATTACATATTTTGCCTAGCAACACTAAACAATGCCACTATTAATAAAGCAATTTTTAAAATGACTTTCAAACATCTGGAATTTATTTTCCTTATCATCAGTATATGAAGTTTATATGATTATGAAAAAGTTGTGGATTCTAACAATTTAAACTGTGGCACGTTTCAATGAAATAATTCGGAATTCAAATAACTGTCACGTTCGTAACTGCAAAAGAGTGTACTCAAAACATAAATAATTGGCATTTAATCAACAACTTATAGTATAGGAGTAGAAATAATACAATATTTAATTAAAACAAGAATGTAATTATTGATCACATCTGATTTCCCATACTGATTCCCATTTTCAAATTTCCTTTCTATTTGAATCGGTTCTACTAATTTTTTCTTTTAAGCAATATGAAAACGGTGCAATCAACGATCAAAAAGACTTTGGTGAAATAAAGAAAGCTCTTGCTACTTTAGAATTCTCCGAAGCAGAACAACAAGATTTATTTTCAATTATATCGGCCATATTACATTTAGGAAACGTTGGATTCTCTGAAGAAGATGGTGTTTCCGTTATTTTGAAACCTGAGGAAGTAGATAACGTTAGCAAGGTTAGTTGAAGCAATAACTAAATATTCTAAAAAATGAATTCGGGTTGAAATTAACCAAAATTCGGGTTATTACAGTTATTTGTACTAAAATATCAATTATAAAAGCATACACTGTGTCAAAGGATAAGGATTCTTATAGTAGACGTATCGGCAATAGTAAAGAATGCAAATTCGTTCGTTGAGTGGAACATTGCTTACTTGGGATAAGATCAAAGTGGTTTTTAAAAAACCAAGATTATTTTTGAAATACATGAAAAAATGAATGTTTTTTGGAGCGTTACTATTAGTATAAGTGCAAAAAATAACGTTTCTTGAAGACAACTTTTTACGTAATTTAACAAGACGTCGTCACATGAATTAATCCTTGATATTATCAATTAAAGAGGCATTTGAAGTCATTTGACGCAAGATGGGAACAAACAATACGTCTTAGGTCTGTTTGCCATTAACGAAATAATGGAATACCGTTGTTTAATGATGAAAAAAGGTAGGGAAAGTTCAAAGATTCATGGTCTGAACCACAAAGGCAAGGTTTCTTTTTTCTTCAGTTTTTGATTGCATTTATTAAATGTTGACACACAATACAGCCAGTGCCAGAGAAAATTAGTGAAAAAAACACAATATGGACGAACAATAAATTAAAAAAATAAAAAAATAAATTTTTCTACTTGTCAGCCATTTTTGAAAATACTTGACTAGATTTTTAATGTTTTTGAATCATATGACAACGTTGTGAATAAAATTGAATGATGAAAATCCGACTTGGCTAACGAACAACTGTATTTATGTATCTTCTGTAAGTTCCTTGTGGCATTACTTATTATTTTTTTGGAATCAAACCACAATAATGTTTTTTATTTCGACGTTTCGGTAGCGTTACAGCTATATTTACCTATTTATGTATTTTAGCTTTTAAGTTGTGATAAAGAAAAACTAGAACTGTCATTGAAGCAACGGACAATTGAAACAATTTTAGACGTCGTGATCAGCCCTCTTAATAGAGAGTTGTCTGTATACGCCAGAGACGCCCTTGCTAAAGCAGTGTATGATAGGGTATTCACATGGCTAGTTAACAAAATTAATCGTTCGCTACAACCCTCCAGTGACAGGAATAATCTCGTTATGGGTATATTGGATATTTACGGTTTTGAAATATTTGAAAGAAACAGGTAAGCCCATTGAAAACTTTTAGATTTAGATTCGATGGTAGAAATATAAAAAGTAACATTTTTTTTTTCAACTATTTTCCTACAATTTATTTTTTATTTTATTTTTGTTTCTTTTTTTTTAGTTTTGAACAACTTTGTATTAACTTTTGTAACGAAAAATTACAGCAACTCTTTATTGACCTTACTTTAAAATCTGAACAAGATGAGTATGAAAAAGAAGGGATTGTTTGGGAACATATTGAATATTTCGATAATAAAATTATTTGTGATTTAATTGAAGAAAAACATAAAGGTAACTTTAAGCACTTAGATGTAGTGACCTAAAATTGAGGAGAATATAAACGGGACATCCGATATAACGTCATGTCTAATTGATGTTATACTAACAACCTTTTATAGGAACTTTTCATTGCACAAACAACAAGTTTATTTTAATTGAAAATATGGATTTCGGATTAACACTACTTCACATACTTCCGATGAATTCGAAAATGGTAGACAAATATATAGCGCAACCATCTTCCAACGTCACTGTTTTCGTTATTATAATCAGGAACAGTCTCAGATTTTGAATTTTGTGAAATCAGGCTTGCGCTAAGTAATAATAATAATAAACCTACAGCCTACTACTCTAAAATTTGGTAACACTTGTTTTCCACGTTCACTAAAATTTACAAAGCTATCCATAATGACTTTTTTAGTATACTTATTTCAGAATGGAGGCTGGATGTAAACTAAATTCAATTTTTAATAAATCTTGCTTTTTATTCACTAAATGCCCAAACTGGAATAAATATTCCCAGAAATTGAAATTCCTTGCTCAGTGATGAATGTAGCTTTGTCATTATAGCACTGTAATTTGCATGATTCCAAATTTAGGGTAGGATTATCTGATAGCATCTGCTCTGGGACCCAAATGAAGTGCCAAAATTCGGAGTTCTACGAATATTAACAGAAGTAGTGAACAAGTTTACCTGGAAATTCATTCACAAAAATCACCCCTGACCTATCTTCTAGGTAAATAGGTTTAATAAGGGAGAATGTTTGATATCTATTTGGTCGTTGAGAGTATTACCTGAATATTTGTTTTAATTTATCTCAAGAACTTCTAAAAGATTTAATTTAAAGGATTTAGGTACATGTAAAATTTCAAAATTCGAGTCGAAAGTGTGTTGGCTTGGTAATAAATGATTGAATAGTTGTAATCTAATTTTTGGTTGTCATAGACTTTGTGCTCTGAAATTCTAGTTTTAATATTTCTAAATGTTGTACCGATGTAAATTTTGTCACAGTTTTACCACATTAATTCATAAACACCTGATTAATGATAGGTCAGGTGTGATTGTTGTTAATACTTTTTCAGGTTAACTTGTTCAATACTTTTGTTAATATTCGTAGAACTCCTAATTTAGGCACTTTTTCAAAATTCTGTATTATTGCACTTTTTGAATTAAAAAATTTTCATTATACCTTCACTCGCTTGAGGAAGCGTAGAAGATTAGTTATTAATGAAGTTTTAAACAAATTCAATTGTTTTATTCCATTGCTTAGTATGGACCATTATCAATTCAATTTAAAAAATGCGTAATCTATAATTAATTTCTTGACTTTTGAAATGGTAAAAATTTTGCTTGCACACATATATAACTGAAGCACTTATATTTCTGGAATTTCAGGTTTAATTGCATTTATGGACGAAGAATGTTTAAGACCCGGAGATCCGTCGGACAAAACATTACTAGCTAAATTAGACAAACATCTAAGCTACCATCCCCATTATGTTAGTCACCAAAAAGCAAACATTAAACTTCAAAAAATCATGGGACGAGATGTAAGTAATGAAATAAAGACACACATTAATCGATATTTGTGGTTCCAATATTTATAAAGACTTTTCCGGTAAGGGCTGGTCGATGTTGATATATAATGAAACAAGTTGTGTAGTACGGTGCTACATCTTGCTAGAACCAGATGTTCACTTCCATATAGGTCAATATGAGTCAAAAGAAATCCATTTTAGTCCAAGAGCTCCAGCCAAAAAAGTAGGTTCTGAAAAAACGTACGGAAACAGGTATTTTTTTAATATGTTCAGGGGTGTCCCTGCATGTAAATCCAAGTTGGCGTCATGGGGGGCTTCACTTCAGCCGTCATCTGGAAAAACACGTTTTATCAAATATCTCGCGAACCGCGCATCGTACGACAAATATTGTGAAAATCATTATTGTAGATAATAATATTTGCCATCTTTTTTATTTGAAACTTTTTTTTGTATAACGCATAGGTTTTTCGATTATAGCGCTCCAAACTTCAATATGGTTTTTGCTAAATATTTAGTTAATGGCCAATGATAAATCAAAAATGGTGATAACTGAATTGTAGAGCATGAAATTTAACCCTTTTCCCGCATTATTTATAGTTTAGGACCTATTAGGTTGTAAATGAGATTATAACGAGATTATAATGCTGTACACTCAATCATGCGCCTATAAGTGTAGTATATATTTCGGGTTGTTCGGAATTTTCCCCTCCAGCACTGAGCTATGTGAAAATAGTATAAATGAGAAGGTAATGTTTCAGACAATTATAATATAATATGTTAAATTATAATAAATTTTAGGACCCTCTTTCTGAATCTGCAGAAATTAGCAATGATTCCAGTGAATCGGAAACGGAGCATCTACCAAAAAAGCAAAAAAGATCATGTCGAACTGACTATAAAAGGTTCAATCCAATGTGGTTAAACAACCCAGATTTGAAGGGTTGGCTGTCTTAAGGACATTCCCACAGTTCAAATGAAAATAATCTTGCTTATTGCAAGGTTTGCCATGCCAGTATATTGGCTCACAAATCTGTGATTAAGAGTCATGCTAAAAGTGTAAAGCATTAACAAATGTTACTACAGGTTTCAAGCAATAATAAAATTACAGATTCTTTGAAAACTTCTGCATTAGACAAACGCATAAAAATTGGCGAGTAAAAAAAGTTGAATCTGTCTCTTCTACCTCCAACACGAAATACGGCACGCTACTATTCTTTCAGAGTCTACCACCAGCTTCAAACTTGGCTTGGATTTTATCACGACGCTGAATAATGGGGATGGAAGCGAACTGCACAGGGACTTGAACCGATTCGAACAGTGGCCAAACATGCGACAACGTGCCAGACATATTTGATGCCATCGGAAACGAAATCGAAGAAGACCCAATCTTCGATTCGTCTCCTTCGGATACGGCGGAGGCAGGAGAGACAGATTTACAAGGCGACGAGTGTCTTCCGTCGACATCGAAAAAATAAGACTCGCCCCGTAAAATAATGCGCCCCTTTTTATATTATAACAAATGTCTTGTCTGTTTTTTTGAAGTAACATTCGTAAAATTCTTTTTCTTTAAGTGATCTGGACAACAATTTTAGACAGAGAAAATAAAGTGCAGACGAATATACACAGTATTTTACAAAATTTGCAACAACTGAAACGGGTTAGCAATTTTTCGAAAAACTCAGATTCACGTTAAATTTAAAAAAATAAAAAATTCAAATTGAATACCAACCTTCATATTCTTCATATTACAATATATTATAATATACAATATAAAATAATACTGTACAATATAAAATAGCATAACACAAGCATAACGTTAATTAATAATAATAGTAATATTAAGAATAACAATAACAATTTTTATGATGTGGTGTGATGCACTATTGTTTTTTGCTACATTGACAATCTTTTATATGATGATACCATTTTAAGCAAAGATAAAGATCGATCAATTATTAGTTGTTCTCCACATTATTTATAATTTTAATAGATTCGGTACACAGCTGTATTAACATTTTTTTAACACTTTATGCCATTTTATGTGTTATGAAATGGTTTTCGTATACAACGAGCAATATTGCCACTGATAATGTACGAGGTGCAAGTTTTACCAAGCTGCAGCTCCTAAACTATAAATGCTATGGGAGAAAGTTTCCAATGAAATTTATAGAAAATTTCATGCTCTACAATTCAGTTACCACCATTTTTGATTTTTCATTACCATTAACTAAATATTTAGCAAAAACCATATTGAAAAAAGTTTGGAGCGGTATAATTAAAAACCTATGCGTTATACAAATTTTGTCGTACGATGCGCGGTTCGCGAGATATTTAATAAAACGTCCTTTTCAAGATGGCGGCTGAACTGAAGCGCCCCCCATGACGCCAACTTTGATTTACATTCAGGCGACACCCCTGAACATATTAAAAAAAATACCTGTTCCCGTACGTTTTTTACAAAAAAGACTCGGCTCTTGGCCTATTTCATCGTTCTGAACTGTAGTTCTGTGACTGTTTTGCGAACAAAACCTCATAACAACATGTTGGTCACAGGTTAACAACATCGACCCGCCTCAGGCACGTATCCCAGGGGTAGGTCCAGGGAGTCCGGACCCCTCCAAGCACATACTAGAAAAACGATGATTTCATAATTTTTATGAAGGTACAGTAGTAATGTAGAAATGTGTAGACATATTGAACGGCTTACAGCTTTGAAAATGTCTTTGAAAATATATTGCTCAACTATTGGCAACGCAGCGTGCTTTAAGCATATTGTGCTCCACTTGTTGCAGTTCCATTTCATTCAGTTGGTAACGCCCCATGGTTAAACAAATGCTTTGATTTTATTCTTAATATTTATCTTTTTACATATTTTATATCACAATTATTATTGTAGTCAATACGAAAATAGCCTTAGTAGACAGTGGATATTAATAGGCCTGGCCTAATATGATGCATAAAACGGAAAGGACAATCGGTTCAGGCTCAGACTTAATAACATCTACAAGATCGTTTTAAAACAAACTCAACCAAACTCTCAAAGCTTATTGCCAGACTTTGCCTCAAATGAAAATGCAAATCAGCTAGAGCAGATTTCTACGTTTATTGAAGATAATTGCTCGCTGTCTGCTCAAGTGTGTAAATATTTAGACAGAAATAGTGAAATCTTGAATGTTTTAGATCACTGTAACAAAAATTTTTTCCCTGCTCTCCATAATTGATTGGTTATTCTTTTTACTTTTCCTGTTACTACAGCCAGTGTTGAGTGATCTTTTTCTACTCTTGAAAGGGTGAAAAGCTTTCTAAGGCTAAGTTCTCATTCTCTCTTATATGTTGTAATTTGGTTAGCCCAAAATATAAAGGCTGGCACGCCACTGCGTGTAGGTAGTTTTAAGAAAAGGTCCCTTAGAGTTTGAGGGCCATGTTTTTGGGCTGAGGCAATAAACACAGCAGTCTATTTGCGTAATAGAAGTTTAGCAGCAGGACTGCAGATGACACCATACGAGTTATGGAGTGGCAGGAGACCAGATGTAAGCAATTTACGAATTTTTGGAAGTCCTGTCATGGTACATGTTCCCAAAGAAAGGAGATTAAAATGGGATAAAAAGTCAGTTAAATGTGTTTTCGTTGGTTATGATAAATTTACGAAAGGATATAGAGTATTTGATCCAGTGAAGAACAATATCACAACCAGCAGAGATGTAACTGTCATGGAAAATGTTAATGACCATGTAGATATTTTTTTGGACAGTCAGTCAAACAATCTAGAAGTGGCAGATTCAGTGGGAGTCACTGATGAGACCGAGAGAGCTGAGACAGTCGAAACAGAAGTAGAGGTGTCTAGTGATAGCTCAGGAGATGTTTGGCAGAATTCTGATATCGGTGACAGCGATAACAATGAACCTCCGCCACTAAGAAAGTCTAAAAGAACACCGAAACCTCGAGTTATTGAGAATGGTGTGACCTATTTTTGTCCAGGATTTATAGAGCTGGAGAATGAACCAACTTCAGTGGAGATGGCTCTGTCGAGACCAGACGGAGAAAGTTGGAGAGAAGCAATGGCAGAGGAACTACAATCCTTCGAAGAAAATGAGGCCTGGGAATTAGTCGATATTCCAGACGGTAAAACGGTAGTGTAGTGTAAGTGTATGTTTAAGCGGAAAAGTGACAGTGAAAACAAGGTGCGATACCAAGCGCGGTTAGTTGCTAAAGGATTTACTCAAAAACAAGATATTGACTTTAATGAAACTTTTTCACCTGTTGTACGTCACTGTACTTTGCGATTATTAATGGCTTTATCTGTTAAACTAGATTTAAACATAATGTCATTTAGATGTAGCAACGGCTTTTTTAAATGGTCATCTAAAAGAGGATATTTATATGACTTTGCCTGAGGGATATAAAACAGATGGGTGCGAAAATAAAGTTTTGAAACTTAAGAGGGCAATTTATGGGCTTAAACAGTCATCACGGGCATGGAATATAAGGGTCGATAATTTCTTAGTGAATTTGGGGTATAATAAATCTAAATTTGAGCCTTCTTGTATACAAAGCAGAATGAAAGTTTATTAACCATTGTTACGGTTTATGTTGACGATTTCTTTATATTCTCGAATGATGTAAGGGAAGAGATATATCTAAAATTTAAATTAGGGCAAGCTTTTAAAATTAAGGATTTGGGACAGATTATAAATTGTCTTGGTATGAGAGTGACAGTTGATAAAATTAATAAATCTATAACTTTAGATCAAGAAAAATACATTGATCAGATATTAAGGAAATTTAATATGATAGATTGTAATACTGTAGCTACTCCCATGGAGACAAATGTTAATCTCGTCAGACAAACAGATACTTGTAAACAAGAATTGCCGTATCAGCAACTTATAGGTAGTTTAATGTATTTGTCTGTATTAACTAGGCCTGACATTTCATTTTCAGTTAGTTATTTGAGTCAATTTAACAATTGTTATAACGAGAGTCATTGGAAGCAGGCAAAACGTGTATTAAGGTATTTGAAACAGACAAAAAATCATAGTTTGAAATTCCTTAAAGATGATGCGGATCTTGAAGGTTTTGTAGATGCCGATTGGGGAAGTAATTCTTTTGACAGAAAGTCATATACGGGTTTTTGTTTTAAACTTTCTGGATCTGCGGTGACTTGGGAGAGTAGAAAACAGCGGACTGTTGCTCTCTCTAGTACCGAAGCTGAGTATATGGCTCTCTCTGAAGCTTCAAAGGAAGCTATATACTTAAAAAATTTAATATCTGAGATTACAGGTGTTAGTAAATGGGTTAGATTATATAACGATAATCAGAGTGCACAAAAGCTGGCCGTAAATCCGATGTTTCATAACAGGTCGAAGCATATTGATATTCGACATCATTTTATAATACAGGTTGTTGCTGATGATTTAGTGAAATTAGAGTATTTACCGACAGCTGAAATGCCTGCTGATATCTTAACTAAAGGACTTAGTTCAGATAAACATAATAGATTTGTAAATTAATTAGGTTTAATGAATTTACAATAATATTTTGTGCAGTGGGAGTGTTGTAATTTGGTTAGCCCAAAATATAAAGGCTGGCAGTTTTAAGAAAAGGTCCCTTAGAGTTTGAGGGCCATGTGTTTTTCAGTAGTTGTAATTTTTACTTGTTGTGTAAAATAAAGTCAGTCTGTGTTGAAAAACCAACCATCTCGTTTCATTTTTAACAGGTTATGGGCCCAGCACATTGGGTTTCCTAGAAAAGTGGCG
Source organism: Galerucella pusilla (assembly GCA_910591695.1). Lineage (NCBI taxonomy): Eukaryota > Metazoa > Arthropoda > Insecta > Coleoptera > Chrysomelidae > Galerucella > Galerucella pusilla. The sequence goes on from CAJUYI010000365.1 coordinate 15,901, forward strand.
TGTGTTTAGTGTAACATAACACAATGGCTGGTAATTTCATAGTAAATGTTCCTAAGTTAAAAGGACGGGAAAACTATGATGATTGGGCGTTTGTTGTCGAAAATTTCCTGATTTTGGAGGGATTATCCAAATGTATATCAGAAGTTGTAGACGCAGATGACGCCAAAGCAAAGGCAAAAATAATTTTGACCATTGACGCATCCCTTTATGTTCATATTAAGGAAGCGAAGACGACAGTCGAGTTATGGGAAAAATTAAAGTCGCTCTTTGACAACAAAGGGTTTGCCAGAAGAATTGGTTTGCTGAGAAACTTGATTACTACACGCTTGGAAAATTGTGCTTCGATGGCAAGTTATGTCAATCAAATCGTGGAGACAAGTCAGAGATTGAGTGGCACAGGTTTTAAAATAGATGACCAATGGGTTGGCTCTTTGTTACTAGCTGGATTACCAGATGAGTTCTCAACAATGATTATGGCAATTGAACATTCTGGTATTGAGGTAACAACAGATTCGATTAAAACAAAGTTACTGGAAATGCAATGTGATTGTGATAGTGTAAGTGCGTTCGGAGCTAGTAAGCCAAATTTTGAGCTAAAATATTCTCAGAAACCGGGAGATAAAAAGAGAATAAGGTGTTTTCGGTGCAAGCAGCTTGGGCATTATCAAAATAAATGTCCCAACGCCGCCACCGCCAATGCCGCCGCCGGCACCGTTGAAGAGAATAACGCGTTTAGTGCAGTATTTTTAAGTGGTACCTTTAGTAAATCGGACTGGTATATAGACTCTGGTGCTAGTGTTCACCTTACTGCTAGACAGGATTGGATTAAGAATGAGATTCCTGCAAAAGTTCTAGAAATAGTTGTTGCCAATCAGACAAAGGTTCCTGCAAAATGTTCAGGTGAAGTGATGATCACAACTTTAGTGGGAAAAGGTAAATACGATATATCTGTAAAAGATGTTTTATGTGTTCCTGGTTTGACGACAAATTTATTGTCAGTAAGTCAGCTTATTAAAAATGAAAATTCTCTTAGTTTTAAGGATAATCGTTGTACAGTCTTTAATAAGCAGAAGAAACCAGTTGCCATAGCTGATTTGGAAAATGGGATGTATAAATTGAACATTTTTAAGTCTGAAAAATGTTTATTGACACAAACACCCATTTCAGGAGAAATTTGGCATCGCAGATTTGGACACATAAATGGTGATTATCTGAATAAAATGCAGAATGGTTTGGTGAACGGGCTTTACATTAAAGGACAAGTGCAGTTGGGTTTAAAAAACTGCAAAGTTTGCTGTGAAGGTAAGCAGACTAGACTACCTTTCAAGCATGGGGGTTCCAGAGCGAAGAAATTGTTAGAACTTGTACATACTGATGTTTGTGGACCAATGGAGACGAGATCTTTGGGAGGTTCAAAATATTTTGTAGTCTTCGAAGATGATTTTAGTAGAATGGCATTTGCCTACTTTATTAAATCGAAGGACGAGGTATTTGGATGTTTTAAACAATTTAAGAGCATGGCAGAAAACCAGACGAACGAGAAGATTAAGGTGCTCAGATCTGACAATGGAGGTGAATTTTGTTCCAGAGAGTTTGATGGCTTTCTCAAAAGCAGTGGTATCATTCACCAGAAAACAAACGCATACACACCGGAACAAAATGGCGTTTCCGAGAGGTTGAATCGAACAATTGTTGAAAAAGCCAAATGTTTATTGTTCGATGGAGGCATTATAACTTCTCATATATATACATATATATATATATATATAACCCAAATCCTGGATACGTACCTGCGACCCAATCGAAAAACCACTAATAACTACAGACTAATTGACTAATTTCACAAAATTAATTACAAAATAATTAATGACGTTTTATCCAATTTCTGAAATACAGCCAATATGTAGTTGAACAAAAAAGTACATATTATATTTTCGGTGCTGTATAAATTCACTAATTATTACGTGCATCTTTTAGGAATTTCAACTGATTCACTATGCAGGTGCCGTTACTTATAATGTTAAATCCTTCATCGACAAGAACAACGATTTACTTTTTAGAGATTTAAGGGAAGCTATGTTGAGCTCTACTAACATTATTATACAATCTATATTCTTCGACTACGAACAAAAGAGTAAAAAAAGACCGGAGACTGCAGTTACTCAATTTAAAACATCGGTCAACAATCTTATGAACATCTTGAAAGATAAGGAGCCGTCTTACATTAGATGCATAAAACCCAATGATAGCAAAAGATCAGGTAAGTAAATTTATTACTGAATTATTGGCAAACTTAATTTTACATATCTCCTGTATGTTTTTTGTTGTATCTTCTTTTTGTTATTCCTGCTTCGGTAGCGTTCCAACTACAACTACAATTAAATTTCTCAAAAATGTTTGTCCATATCTGACACTTGCGAAACATTCGATAACTGGATATTTTGAAGCTTAAGTATGTTTAAAAAGGTTTTCAAATTTTTAAGGTCCATTCACAGTCTGAATTATCTGCCCTCGTCTTCTGGTCGCCACTGTGGCCATCTCTATTGTTCCTCCACTGTCCCTTCCGATTGCAGATTTTCTGAATCTAAGAATATTTCCTCTGGTACTCCATGTCAAGTTACTTTATCACATGTCAATATGCGCTTCGGAAAACATCGGAAATATGATATATTATATATACTAGATAACGAAAATAAAATACACACTAAAAAACGTGCCCTACCAACCTTTATCTCTCTTCATAACAAACTAAAAATGCAAAATGGCGAAGTGGTATATATTTTTTATTTTTGTAAATTTTAGGTTTAAATTGCTTTGGTTAATAAATAATTATTGCACAAATCCATTAGAGGAACTAGTTACACCAATTATTTTGTGTTTACCTTTTATTTTTAAATTGATAAAATGTAACTTGAACTAATCTACAAAAATCAATGTTTAGGTTCATTCGATAAAGAACTTGTGAGCCATCAAGTAACATATCTTGGATTAATGGAGAATTTGAGAGTACGTAGAGCAGGCTTCGCCTATCGAAGAGATTACGAAAGATTCTTGAAAAGGTACAAATGTTTATGTAAAGAAACGTGGCCGAATTATAATGGAGATGCTAAAAACGGTGTTCAAACGTTAGTTACGACCTTGGGTTACACAAGTAATGAATATCAAATGGGAAAGTAAGTTTTTTCTTCCAATAATTCTATTATTTTTAACTGACCAGAAAATGTAAATTTTTACAAAGAAAATGTTTAAAGTGTGTGAAGAGTGATCTAAATGCAATATCAGTTTTTTTGTTTTTTGTGACCATTTTATTTGTAAGTAAACATTTGATTCTTAGGCCACATTTCCTTATAAAAAAGAATTAAAATACCGATGCTGTCTAAATGATTATTTCAGTTATTCTTAGTGATTGTTGTCATGCCTATTCCTTTATCCCTGGCACCCCTATCCAGTTGCTTAGTGGATTATTGGCAGACTGTTTTAGACTCATTTAAAGCTACTATCAGACGCAATAAATATTCCGAATCAAAATTTTGTTGGAAATGTCCAAAAAAGAATCCTTTGAAAATTTGAGCTGTTGATATTAACTCAAAGTACTACTCGCCCAAAGCATTAACGTAAACTTTAATGATTTTTTTATATCCATTTCTCCGCCGTATTTAATGCTATGAGATTGTTCCAAAGTGGGATATCTGATATCTCTACAAAGGTGTTTAGTGTGGCGTAACTGTAATCTGTACCTATCAAATGGTACCGATGGTCACTCAATGGGATTTTGCTGAAATATTCTCATTAATTATTTTTAAATCGACTAGATAAATACAGTCATTTATGAAATAACTTGGAAATGGAAATTTTTTAGCAAAATCTGATTAAGTGACTCAAACCATTTAACAGGAGCGGATTAAAGCTACGTCACACTGAGCAATTTTGTAGATCATTCAATCTCGAGTAAATCTCACTCTAGAACAATCCAATGGCTGATATATAGATATTTACAAAAAAATCATATGTATGTTAAATGGGAAATATTTTAACGCTTTGGGCGAGTACGTAAAGTTAATATTAACAGCTCAAATTTTCAGGGGATTCTTTTTTGGACATTTCCAAGTAGATTTTAGGTAGGGAGTGTAAATAAAAATATAGGTCCCAAAAAAAATCACCCTAATGGGTCTATTATTTATTGTTTATAAGGTGTAGTTCCATAGTTTTTTGTATTATTTTATGAATTTAGGCTTCTTGAACTCCCTGTTGTTCAACCGTTATTGCCAAGTATTGAAATGTTCCCACTTGCTTCAATTTCTATTCCTATTTGCTGGTGTCCTCATATAACCATATATTAAATGTTGGTTGGGTTTAGTGTTGTTCAGAGTGAACACACTGAAAGTTCAACTTCTGGGTAACTATCACCCAAAATACTGTTCTTCCCGTTCGGTTCTTAAAATTAAGGTTTTTTTTTTCAGGACAAAAATATTCATCAGACATCCAAAAACACTCTTCACAACTGAAGATGCTTTCCAGCTGAAGAAAAACGATATAGCTGCTATAATTCAAGCTCATTGGAAAGGATATGTCCAGAGGCAACAGTATAAAAAAATGAGGGCATCCGCCATTATCATGCAGAAATATATAAGAAGACTCCTGGCCAAGCGTCTAGCTGAGAGAAGAAGGAAAGCTGCATTTGCGATTAGAAGGTATTTATTTCCATCTACTATCCATTATCAAACTTATCGTCAACTCATCAAATATCACAATCACTTACTTCACCTCACTAGTACAGTAAAACGACAAGTACATTGAAATTAATGAAAGGAAAAAAAATTACTGATGGAAATTGTTTATTCCAAACTGAACTCATTATAAAAATTAATTATCACTTGCGAGGCGACTCCTGCATTTGTTTTTTATCTGTAAAAAATTACGTATCTCATGGCAACAACACAAGCCTGCATTACCCGCATTATATCGGGAATAAAATTTTTAATTTAATCAGCTACCATTTCAAAATCAAACGTATTTCCTCATCAGAACCAATATTTGTTAACAGCGCTCTTCTCCCTTGGGAAAGAAAAGTGTCACTTTCCTGAGCAATACAAACAGCTATTTATTTGACATTGACAAAATAGGACGCAATGTGCGGTCAATTATGGTGACTGCTTATTACATTCAAGAATTTTATATGAATATTCTTCAATTTATTTTTAAAATTTAAAAAACGTTAGTGGTAGTTGGCAAAACTTTGTGCAAAATTCGTATTGTGTTTAACAACTTTAACATCTATTGTCACAATATAAATATGTACAATACTTTTACCATTAATAACTATTATAGTTTTAATCCAAAAAATAGAACATAATAAACGGCTATACGGTCCGATTCTATTAGGGAGTGGTTACAACTTAACCACTCAGCTGAGTGGTAAAAAAGCAAGGTCAGTGATTAAGATAACCACTTTATCGGATTTCGGATTCTATAACACCAAAGTGTTTAACTTTTTAACCATTCTTACCTCCAAAATGTGGTTAGTCTTAACCACCAGGTTTCTCTGGTGATTGTGCTTTAATCACTCTTGCTTGTCTTTGTCAAAGTGATTGTAGTGAGTGGAATGACCCCTCATCGTCGTTAGTAAGCTAATTGAAATGTTTTTTTGAATGAAATAAATTATTGAATTTTTAGATCGTGACATACTGACTGCCGGAAGGGACACAAGGGAAAGACTGATCTCACGCCATTTTCAAGTTACTGTTGATTATTGTGTTGTGAATATTATCTTTAAAAACTATTAATATTGATTGAGAGCATAACTATATTGAGCAAACAACAAATTGTTGAACAGAAAGCAAACAAAAAAATAATATTAATAAACATTTCACATACTAAACAGTGTTCACTGTTGAAAATAATTACCTAATAACTAATGTAGTCCTGAAAAAAACAACAGTCAGTATTCGTAGTATGAGAACATGTGTCTCTTGTGGCATAACATAACCCCGTCGAATTTGCAGTTTGACGTTAATGCATTTCGGCGCAGGTTCTGTCAAAAACGCCAGAATAGGCTAACTTCGCATGATACATTCAAACTACTTTAATCACGGTGATTAAGCGTACGAAGTTTAATAACCGTGGTTGGTTTTGGTTTTATAGAATCCGAAACATGGATGTCGTGACTAGACGAGTGGTTAAAATTT
>CAJUYI010000365.1:22095-37857 GCA_910591695.1 Galerucella pusilla
TTACGCTAATCACTCTTTTAACCACTTTCTTATAGAATCAGGCCAATAATGTAACAATTTGAAAACATGTATTTCTTATTATTATTATAGAAGAATGTTTTTAAAATAAATGAAAATTTGGTGGATTATCAAGAATATAAATTCATAAATAAATTGGGAAAGTGTCGTATTTGAGAATTGCAAGAGCACATCTATCATAATTAAATATAAATTTTATATTTTTTAGATTCATCAAAGGATTTATTACAAGAAATGGCGAGCCAACAGAAGAAAACAAAGCATTTTTGGGAATGGCGAAAGTACAATGGTTAAAACGACTTTCTAAAAGTCTTCCAAAACGCATCCTCGACAAAAATTGGCCTCCTGCTCCTTACGTTTGTAAAGAAGCGTCAAGACATCTAGAACGAATGCATGGAGCCCATTTATCGAGGGTGTATAGATTAAAACTTACACCTGAACAAAAGAGGCAGTTGGATTTGAAAGTTTTGGCAGAAAAAGCGTTCAAAGGTATATTACTTACGTATACAACGTGTCCACGGATGGAGTATCCTATAGGTGAAAATTTTTTAAATATTAATCTAGTGGAAAATGTTATTCTTGATAAAAAGTTTTGCTTGTTCTGAAACCCCATATAATGAAATAAAATTCAAGTTTTTCAAAACCCATCTCATTTTATGGCCAGTTTTATGAAAACCTGGAGTCTTTTTGACATTTCTTTTCATATTGGCTAATATCTCGGGAACCTTGAGGTTTGCAAAGTTCTAGTCTACGCCATTCGATTCAGAATTGAATATTCTATAAAAAGAGGAATTTTACACATCGGAAAACTTTAGATATGGATTGAATTTTCAGGTTTTGAATATTTTTTTAAGTCCACACCGAAACTTATACTAATTCGCGAAGACTCATAATTTTCAAAATTCTTTTTTTATAGAAAATTCAATTATGAATCGAATGGCGTAGACTAGAACCTTGCAAACCTTAAGGTTCCCAAGATATTAGCTAATATGTGAAGAAATGTCAAAAAGTCAGACTCCAGGTTTTCATAAAACTGGCCATAAAATGAGATGGGTTTTGGAAAACTTGAATTTTATTTCATTTTATGGGGTTTCAGAACAAGCGAAACTTTTTATCAAGAATAACATTTTTCACTATATTAATATTTAAAAAATTTTCACCTATAGGATACTCCATCCGTGGACACCCTGTATATTGAAGGAGTTGTCGACCGTTGTCACAATAGAAACGTAACGTGTGGAATAATCGGATAAAAATTACACAAGTTAAACGCATTTATCTGGCGATAAACATTTTGTATCGAATAATATTATGTTTAATATAAAAAATTCAATTATGCAAAAGTAATAATAAAAAAATCCAAACCAATTTGTTCGTCAGGTTGAGCTTCTCTTGAACAGCTGGTCTGATTTAGTTGACATTTTGCAAAGTAGTTTTTTTGTAGTTTCCTTGAGAAAAAATGAGTCAAATTCACAAAAAGAAATTTGTTTGCCCGATAAATTGAGAGAAACTTCAGAAAAGAAGAGTTTTAGGGAATCATCCCATCAAAAATTGATGATACTATCCGATTTTTCTACCCAAAATATGTAACAAAGGTTTTTTTTAATCAAAATGAAAAATTATAAAAATTTGTATAATATGATAAGACAAGAGGTCGGCACAAGACGTCTGTCGGTCCTCTAGTATTATATTTTTTCACTTTAGGTAAGAAAAAAACATATGACGATAGCATCCCACAACTTTTCGTAGAAGATAGAGTACAAGAATTAAGCATTCCTCTGAAAGAACTATATACGTCACAATTGAATGGAGATAAAGAAGTTGTAAGTATTTGGTTATCTTTGATTCTAATTTTTTATTTACCTAAAATTTAATAATCCTCAATGACATTAGCTGGAACGTTTACCGCGATTATCTCCGAAACTATCATAAATTACAAAAAAAGTTTCGAATAAACGTTATAGATATGGGCATATGCTTATTGGGTCCCAAGTAGCAGGTAGTTCAAAAATAGCGTGCTTATTGGGTCCCGAACTTTAGTCCTACCTGAATAATAATGTATGGATTCGGTCCCAGCCACCTGTTGTTAAACCAAATGAAAAACAGGTAGTAAAACTAATTTAAAAATTTGATATATTTATTACATTGAAATATTATTGTAAAGGTATACATTTTAGGATTTAAAAAAAAGGTAAAAATAAAATAGAAACACATATACATAAGATATATTATATATATACATATACAATTAATTATTAATAGAACAATAAAATGAGATACATTTAATGAAAAAAAATCGACTTATTTTTCCTTTTTCATATTCGTTAATTTTTTTTGCTATGAAATTTTCGCGATGTTTTATTTTATTATTTCGCGTTTTATACATAATATGTGTACTTTGCATTTTAACATAGGTCTCCATTTGAAATTCTTTTAGTTTTTCAATAAAAACAAATATATTCGGGTGGGCTTTATAAAAAGAATTATTAAAATGGCTATGAAAGGATTCACAGGCATTCGTAGTGCGAGTAAGATCCGCTGAATTTTTTTAATTTTCAATTAAATAATCGCAATATTTTTTTATGTTTTCCTGGTCTGGTGCTATTGAAAGCAAATCAAAAATAAAACAATCACTCACTTCCCTAGGAGGTAAATACGTTAAAGCAAAGGTCATCCTTAGCCATCTACCAACTTCAGAAGATTCCTCGCTGTACATTGATATTAAACCACATTTTTGTATTTTTTTATACCATGACTGTGCAAGGTGAAATCGACAGCCAATAACATGGGCTTTTGGCCAAACTTTTTGAATAGCAGTATGAATACCTATTTCAAAATCTATAACTGCCTCAGTGATATGTAAGCTAGTAGAGTGTTTTAAAGCGATATCTTCGAGAATATTAAATAATTTTTGATAAGTTGAACTACATTTATTAGGCAACAATGAAAACACTAAGGGAATGTAGTGTCCATTAAAATATCCATGTATAGTAAAGAATTGGCAAAAAAATTGTGGACAATAATTAAATGTGCCGTCTAAATAAATTCGATTAACTTTTCCCAAAAATTCAATATTTGACTTGCATGAAAATACAACGATCTGGTCTATTTTATTACTAAATAAGATAAATGGTTCACCAGTATTTGTTCCAATGTTTTTGTTTTTTAAAATATCGAAAGTTTCATCGATGTTTTTTGGCAATGCCGGCTGCATTTTCCTACGGGAGCAGTACATATACCTTCTAATATTTGCTACGTCATTTGTTGTAATGGTTGATGGCAGATTCTCTTGAAGTACACGACGAATAATTTTTGCAGGCTTTTCGGACAAGTCTTCAACTGCCTTGCGTTTGCAAGAAGAGCTTACAATTTGGCGATTCAATTTTTCTATATTTGCGCTATGACAATGCTCTTCAATATGTTTTGTCAAAGTTATATCTTTCGATTCACCCAAACTAAGTATATATGATTTACACTTTTTATTTGTACATATCCAACGCCTTTCTCCACATTTAAGCACTTTTGAAAACTATATTTAAAGTTATTTATCACTAACATTTGTTTTCCTTTTTCACTTAAAATAATATTTATATTCATTTTTAAAATGTTTAAAACAACAGACAAATTGATCTGAAATATGAAATGCACTCGATGAAATATAAACAATGACTGAAATAGTATTTAATTTAAACATTCAGATACAATAAAAAGAGGGAGGATTGGATTTCCGAAAAGAGGTACATTTCCCCGAAGAATATCTCCAGGTAGTTAAGTACCATTGGGACCCAATACGCCTATAGATAAAGGGATTAAAATTTACACATTTTAATCTATGACCTGCCGGGACCGAATCCATCCACACCGATAGATATTCCCATTCCAAGTCGAAATATACCTTAGAAAACGTCAAATTTGGGCAGTTTTCTGCCTTTACTGCTATTAGGTTTGTTCGTAGAAGGAATTTCCAATCGATTGGAAATTTGTCAAACTCTGACATTCCGTTTGGGATTCGTTGTAAATCGATTGGCAATTTTTGTTGAACGAACGGGTGGAAAATTTTGACAATTTGACACTGATATATTTGATAAAAATGAGCTAAAAGTTCATCATCGCTTGAAGAAAAGCTGAAAAAAATGAAGAATAAGTAAATAATTTTGTAATGTGTGTGTCATTCTTTGGCCATCCTAAAAAGAAGCCAGCGATTTTTTTTCAACTGTCCGGTATTACTATTATTATTTTACTCACGTTTTATTTTAGAAGGAACTGACTGGTTAGCTGTTTCCATTTTTTTCACTATAATAGCAAAATAGTAAAAATTTGTCACTTTCTACAGCATCGCAATGCGCATGTTCTTGTGTTCAAACTAAAAATTGGATCCCGGTCAGCAAATTATTCTGATAGTTGGCAACTGATCCGAAACCGCAAATTTCTTTCTTCGAACAAAGGAATTTTAAATCACCAACTGTCAAATTGTTTCTACGAACGCTTTTTTTTAAATGCGCCTGCCTCTGACGGTTTCTGATAGTTTCTGACTGTTCTACGAACAAACCTAATACTCCAATTAACCTTTCAACGTCTACTCTACTTGCGTTTTTTGGTGAATGCCAACTACCAATTACTGAGACCACAAACCCGCAGCGTCAAGCTAATAAAATCGAGCTCGGTGTACCTCGTCTTTTGATACGGTGATGTCTGAACTACTATTATTATAAAACATTACCTATGTTTTTTCTTCCGAGTGATAATTATCACTCGAAAACTCCGAACGGCTACGGTGCAGTTATGTATGTCTCGACCTCAAATATAAGTTCTCGAGGGCTCTTCTTTAGATATTGCGTACAGAGCTAAACCCCCATATTTGCAAAAAAATAAAAATGGCGTAAAATAACAATTAAACTTCAATGTATAATATAGCTTCACCTAATGGCTTCAAATTATAGAACCTGTATTACAGTAGAAGAAATGGACGAGTAAATTCATTTTTTTATGTGAAAACCTTCATATTTTATCACTTTCATAAAATAAAAACCCATGGTGAATATCGCTATGAAAAATTAGTCCTTATACTAGGGACAATACCGGTATTTTGATAATACGGTGATTGCAGCTATATTAATTGGGATATGTACTAGGAGAAAAGGTAGAAATGCCGGGATATTCCTAAGAAAACGACCAATTTTTTGCAATCCAATTACAGTAAAGCAGCTATACAGTTTTATTTAAATATTATACACAAATATGCGGCAATAATACCTAATAATCAAGTTAAAATAGAAACATCTTAACATTGTTTTATAATAAAACATTTTTTCAAATAGTTCCAGACTGTTCTCTATTTTCTGGTATTATATCACCAAGATTTTTTAGGATGTTTTCCACTTTACTTTTTCCAAACCCGTTAGGTTGTGATTTGGTTAGGTTAGGTTGTGATGGGTCTGGAATGTCCAAAATATATTTTTTCTTGAAAAAAATCGAGTTTTCTCCAATTATCATTATTCTCTCTTCCAAAATATAACTCATACTCATTACGTTCAATTAATTTTTCAGTAATTTTAGAAATGTACAGTTTTGGAGTTTTTTTTAACTTTAGCTACAGAAAGCAAATTTTCCCACAGTTTTTCAAGTTCCATTTTTTCAACATTAACCCTTCTTTCTGACTAGATATTATTGGCATACTAAGACAATCAGACAATTAGAAAGAAACACGTATGAACACGCCCGAAATATTGTAGAAGCTACGCGTAATACCCGTATTTGAATTTTACTAAAGAAAACCCACGTATTTGATTGCAAGTACGTGTTTATCCTATAGTAAAACAAAAATACGTGAACTTTTCTTAGCATTTAAGGTATTTTTTGCAAATACGGGTAAAAAAGGATCGTTTTTTAGCATTTTTGAGCAAAATACGAGGTTAGCATAGAAAAGATCCAAGTTTTTAATATTTTTATTATACCAGACACAATATATCATTTTTCGTTTTTTTTTTTTTCAAATACGGGGGTTTAGCTTTGGACGGCAGGATAGGTTTATAGAGTTTTATAATTATCGTATTTCGTTTTTTTTCTATGTTTTACAGTCCTTTCGGGACTTTTTTGCCCAGAAAGTATTTTGTATTTCTTTCTACCAATTTGATTTTTACAATGAAAAGCTTTCAAAAGTTTCTTTTATGTGACAAGAAATTAATATTTATTGCATAATATATCGATTTATGAATAATTATATTTCAGTATTCAACAAACGTCACCAAATATGACAGGCACGGATATAAACCAAGAGAAAGAATCATGGTGATAAGCAAGAATAATCTTCATTTGTTGGAATGTAAGGGTTCCTTGAAACCTAAGCATCGTTTGCCGTTAAATAGACTTCATTTCACCATAACTCCTGAAAATGATAAAGTACTAGTAGTGCAGATACCTGAAGATTTAATTAAAAAAGATAAGGTATTAAACATTATTATAATTGAAAAACTTCCTTACAGGTTGGTTGGCTGAAAATGTATTTAATCATTGAATGTTTTTCCATTGTTAAGAAACACACTGAACACACTGCCACGTCAACTTCAAACGCCTTGTGAGCAATCATTTATTATATTGGAATGAAACTTGACATATGCCACTATAACATAAATTCTACTTGTAACCGATGTTGGTTCATTCTTCGTAAAGCACTTTTGACGACTAATATTTCAACTTTTTCAATCAATCATTTCTTACCTTCCATCTTCCTTTGCTCTATTGACCAGTCTTCAGATAGTAAACTATTATCATTCCCCTATACCTTCTTTAACCTAGTTTTCCTTGTGTATAAACAATCAGCACCACACAACAATCAGTAATAACGTTTTTGTACTCATACATATTTTACAGTTATCGCCGGAATGTGGGAAAGTGTATTTCATGCATACCGATGTTTTTTTACTTTTCCATAATTTGCTTCAAACAGTCGCAACAAAAGTGTGAATCATAGCTTTTATTTTAAATAAATTCTTTCATAACGGTCCCGACTTTTTTTAGGAACCAAGCTGGAAATTGCTTGCTCCACTTTTTTTTAATCTCAATTTTGATCAATTTAATTTTTGAAAGTTGTGGAAAGTGTCAAATAGTTTAAATTTGACATTTGTACATATATCATGTTACCAACTGTCAATATTAATTGATCAGCGCGAAACCAAGATTTTGCAAAAACCCCATTGTGTCCGTAGCCTTACTCCCAAAAGAAAGTATTATCCAGCTCTCCCACAGTTTGTTTACTCCCAAAACAATAAGATATCTCATCAATCCTGTCATTATAATAATAATAATTGTACAAATGCATTTATTGTTTTAGGGTGACTTGATTTTGGAAGTACCTAACTTAATAGAAGCTCTGACTTATATTATGGATACTCTCAAGGACACGTCCGTATTAAGGATAATTGAAAAAACACAGTAAGTTATATCGTTGTAAATAAACTTTTTTGTATTCTCAATTTATAAATTTGTTTCAGATTTGACCATAACATGAAGGGAAAACAAGGTGTAATTGATATTCAGCATGGAGACGCCCCTGCAATTCATAAAGATAAAAGCGGTCATTTATTAATAGTAAGTTATATTTCTGTATTGTTGGGCAACTCTTTAAATAGAATTACCACACTCGCCGCTACGCGGCTCGTTCGCAACTTTTCTATTCCCATGTAATAAGCAACTTACAACTCTTTTTATGTAATATACTATTACAGTTTTACTTTTAAATATATATGCAGTGTAAGGGGAATAAAAAGGTAATTGCCCGCATGATGACCAGATTTGTCTTCTTTGGATTTATTTTTATAGACGTATTGCAAATCCAGTATTTGTAGTTATGACCATAGGCCCTCTACTTTGGAAACTTTGTGTGCATCAAAATTCACAAATTTACCGAAATATTACAATGCAAATTCAAGAGAGGTTTTTTACAACTGATTAAGTATTGCCTCGCTCTAGGAGGAGAATTTTCGAGCATATTATGCTTCATTTTGATATTTTTTTCCACTCGTATCGTAATTTGGATTAAGTTGAACTTTTTATTATTATCTTATATAGTACAGGAGCCAGCTGCAGATTACGAGTAGTCATTCTTGATCGGATGATTTTTACATAATTTACACTCCCAGTCTAAGAGTACTGAGATTACATTTTAGAATTTACTTCATTTTTTGATAGTAATATAATTTTGTTTTAGAATCCACCTTTTGTTTCGAAAAACAACTATATTAGATTTATATCTACATAGTGAATTGTTCAAAATTACCCAAAAACATTAATAGTTGATATATTGATAGTCCCAGCTTTTAGACTTAACATCAATAGTACCTACTTCGTTTTTTGTTTCATTTTGTCACGTATCAGTAGCGGCGAGACAAACGTATGTAAATACCGTGGTGATATCCCCATCCGTAGTCGATTATTCTGCAGCTCATTCAATTTTACCATATATCGATCATTAGTATGAGAACTATAATAGTGAAGTGGTCTTACTTAAATCATAATTCACATGTTCGCAATTGAGTGAATGGTATTGTATATTTAGTTATTGAATTAAGTTTACTTTAAAGATCTTTATTATTTTTACAGGTTGTATCACCATGATATTTGTGCCATCAAGAAACACTACTTGTGTTATGCCATATTTTAATAACTGTGAATATATACCCATAAATGTTTTGTTATATTATAAATTTATTTTTAAAGGGAGTCATTTCAATAATTTGTCAAATAACTTCAAACGGTTTTTATTTGAAATGAAAACCGGAGCCATAATACTAAAACTATTATTTTGAAAACAATATTTTAAAAAAACTATACTAATTTATTTATGTTAACGTTATGAATGTTTTAATAAATTTTAATATTCCACACTGAGTTTTAATTTAGAAGTTCATCAAGAAACTTCATCAATACCAAACATTATTTTCATTTAAAAAATGGAGTAGAAAGGAAGAAGTTTTCTCACACAGGTTATTAAGAAAAGACCAGGGTGTTAAAGTCAATAAGGTTGGTCCTGATATCAAGATAGATTTGGAAAAGCATCAGGGATCGGAGAATATCTCGGAAAATGAGAATACTTGGATTTTTCATCATCAAATGACACGTACAAATATGCATGATCACTGTTTTTGAAAAACTGCTCCACCATGTTTGTACGCATAAGCTTTTCCAAAATGTCTCTTCAAAAAATAAAGGTTCTTAAGGGAAAAATTTAGGTTTTTAAAATACAATTCAAATTTCGCACTTAAACGCTAGAATTGTATTGGCGTTTTTCTATGTCGTTATACATCTGTGATACATACTTCAAATATTTCACAATGTAATGCCCCTTGTATAATTTAGCAGGTCATTCACGAAATAGCTATTAATACTTTTATATCGGATATGTGTGTTTATCAACAATGATATGAATGTATTAGTAAGCATAAATATATACGGGGTTGGAATAAAGTATGGAACCAAGTAAATTTCTTTTAAACGAAAAGAACGATATGTACGAAAATTTGCAAGTAAGTGCAATGGAACAAAATGCATCTGATGTACATTTTTATGTTAGTAATATACTTCCGGAAATGCCATCAACTTCTTTAATTTAAATGGGACACCCTATATATTTTTACAGATTTTGAAAGAGCTTTTTATTTTGAGTTCATACATTCTGAGCTTAGTGTGAAAAAATTTCTGAAAACGAGGAATAACTCACTGTTAGTTGTACAATAGGTGTACATTTCATTATTTCAGAATAATGAGGAACAAAATTACTTCAAATGTTCAAAATGCTCGTTTGAGTCACTCTTTCGAAGACTTCTCCACGTATTATTTCACATTCATCAATGTCTTTGTCTCAATCCCTGTAAGTTTGTTGGTCGTCTAACGTGAACAAGTGATTTTAGATAACCCCAAAGAAAAAATCTAAAGGGCTAAGATCCGGAGAACGTGCAGGCCACTCTATGAATCCTCTACGTCCAATACAATGATTTGGAAAATTCGCATCCAGAAAAATCCCTAACCCATCCATCATAGTGGGGATGTGCTCCATCTTGTTGAAACCAACCATTTTGTGGTAATTGCCCATTCTGTTGAAGTGCAAGAATAATTTCGGTATTTAGTAGATCCAAATACTTGTCACCATTCAAGTTTCCGTCGAAAAAAAATTGGCCTATAAGCCTATTTTCGACAATTCCCATCCAAACATTTAACTTCTGTGGATGCTGGGTATGTGCTCCATGAATCCAATGAGGATTCTCATTTGACCAATACATTGAGTTATGGCGATTAACTGTTGCCTCATCGGAAAAAACTATGTTTTTCTATTGGTGAACCATTTTACCTATTTAAAGCACGCCTCAGCGTGTTTAAATCGAACTTTCAAACACGCGCGTTTTTTAAAGTACCATGGCAACATCAACAACTCGAGAAACGAAGTCTAAATGACAATTTTTTTTATTATTGATCTGACAGGAGTACTTTGTAACGTCAAAACCTTCATTCGAACAATATTTAACAATTTCAATTTTATAAATGAAAATGGAAAGTACAGTTGGTATTGTTTGAGATATTAATATTTCGATGTTTCAAATCTGAGAAAATTGTATTTAAATTAATGGATGAGAAAATGCAAATTAGTTTATGTTTTTCTCATTTCCATGACAACGCAAGGTATACGTAGCATCACGAATTCAACCATTTTACATTATTAGTTCTTATTTCCATTTCTTGTTGTTGTATAGTAGTAATAGATACCAGTATTTATAATTTCAAAGTGCACTAATAAAAAAAAATAGCGTAAGGTATTCGTGGATAGCTAGTCTCTAAAACATCTGCTCTATTTCGAGCACGACGGCGTCGATCACTCCGCCTTCGCCGTCGTGCTCGAAAAATCGAGCGTGTTTTGTAGACCTTAATACCCACTCATACTTTAATATACTCTATAGAAGCAAGATTTTCGTCGACATTACAGATGTCCATTAGACGTTCGCAAAATTCCAGCCGTTGGTCAAAATCATCGTCTGACAATTCTTTAACCAACTGTACTTTATACGTATGATACTTTTCACTTTTTAATATCTTTTCTACAGAATGTCGACTGATACCATGGTTTAGTGCCACATCTGTAGTGGAAGTTTGATGTGATTCTTCTAAATCGATTGCAATATTTTGTTTAACAGTTTCGATCGTTGTAGTCCGCGGTCTTCCAGGTTTTACCAAATTTTTTACCATCCCAGTTGTATTAAAACGTTGTAATGCTTTAGTTACTGTTGAGCGTGATATAGAATTTCTCTCCGGATGCAAATTATTAAAAATATGACACACTTCTTCATGAGTTCTAGAACGATCACCACAACCGATCATCATTAAAATTTCAATACGCTCTTTTTCACTTAATTGAACCATACTAAATTGTAAAATTTATTTCCGTCAATTAGAATTCGACACTTGGAGAACAAAAGACTAAGTAAAGTACTAAGCAGTACTCGTTTATTTATTACTATGCATACAAACAACATCAATAAGTTTATCTATAGTAGTTTACCTAACTAGTACGGAAAGTGATACTTTTCCGCACGCTATTGCAGATGACCGAACGACGCTTTAGCGAGTTCGGCCAGCAATCGCGTGCGGAAAAGTCAGTTTATGCACGTGTTGGGTACACTATTTTTTCTACTAGCATGCGGAAAAACCCCAAAATTCAACATAAAGAAACATTTCTTATTAAATACATATCAACAAATTAATTATTATTATTTGACATTCATTTGATGAGGCTTATACCAGGGCCATTAAAAAATGATTGGAAAATAATTTTTTTTAATCAAAAATTATAGCAGAATTATAATAAATTTATTAATTTTTCAGTCATTTGGTAAACTACAGTCATGCAAATATATATTTTAAATATTCAAATGTCAGTATACTCCCCAAAAACTTGACAAATTTACTTTTCCGCACTAAAATGAGTGCAGAAATGTGGACTTTTCCGCAATTTAGAATTAATCTTTTATAGTCATACGTCGTCTAGTACCTACCACAATTCAATCGACCTGATTCGATATCTAAGAAAACGTATGCAGGGTAACCCAAACTCGAATATATCGGTTCCACAATTTTATTCTATTGAGTTCTCCCTATACCCAAGATGAATAGTTTTTGTGTTATTTCAATTTTATGATTAACGAAATACAACAATATTAAATTTTATACTTTTATACTAAAATTTATAAACGTCAGCAAAAAAGTTAAAAAGATGCTCAAAGTGACCACCCTCTACATTGATACAGGCTTGGAGACAGTCAAAAAATAAACTGACATTTCTAAGCATTCACATATCGACTGGTGTAGTAACAGGTACATTGTACACCTGCTTTTTAATATAACCCCAGAGGGAAAAATCTGTTGCTTTTTCAACTCTGGTGATCCTGATGCCCAAAGAACTGGTCCTGCTCGTCCAATCCACCTTTCAGGGAACATATCATTCAATTGTCCCTAAATGAGCGCATTATGGTGAGCAGGAGCTCTGTCATGAAGATACCAAATTTATTGAGGTGTGCGGATGGGAATGTCCTCAAGCAGAACTGGTAAATGATTTTCCAAGGACTCTTAATAAACTCCATTAACCCTTCCTTTAAAGAAATAAGGTCCTATCCTTTAGTGACCGATTATGCCACTCCATACATTTATAGACCACCGAATTTGACTGACAGGATTCGAAGCGAAATAGTAATGAACATTGTGCCAATTCACAATAATTCCAAACATTGCTGTCGACCGGTAAACAACCCTTACCGTTCTTAATACTTGACATACTATAGTTTTGTTGAACTGTCCATTGTGGTATTATAAACACAGTATACCATTGTTTTGGTATACTGGGTTATAAATATGTTGTCATATCCTAATTCGAAGTTTTGTTTGTCGTTTTTGCATTATCAGTTCGTAGTATTATTCAGTTTATTTTTATTAATTATGTATATTTATTAAGTATTTGCTTTGGTTCAGTGAGTAGTAATTATTTTGCGATGGAAGGAAGATATTATTATTTGGATAATTTGAGAATTATGGAAGAGTTGGAAGAGCAGTGAATATTCGTCCGATCAGTAAAGTTAAATTTTATAAAATTCGGGCTAATCCCTTAGAAAGATTGTTAGAAGAGGAATTGAAGCTATAAAATCAAAAATAAAATGTTTTTATTTAATTTCTCCTTTTCTTTTTGTCGTACAAATTTTTTATATTCTTTGCGTTGTATAGTTGGAGTTCCTCCACAGCACGCCTTTTTTGATTCCTTCAATTTGTGTTTTTTAACAGAACTCATACTAAATATTCAGAAATACTACTTTTAACACAAAATACAAACTGAGAGATAATAATTATAAGATAACTATTTTGGAACTTAATGAACAGAGCACTGACACATGTCACAATAAAAAATACAACAGATGTCACATTGGTCAATTCCTTCCATTAAACTGTAAATTTTCCTTAAGTCATATCCAAACCCAGTAATAAGGAAAGAGTAACTATTATCTCCTTAGTCGGAGTTTATTAATAGCAATTGTATTATTTCTTTAAACCTACGCTAGTCCCAGAGTAACTAGTCTCTGACTAATCTAAGAGTAAGGGCGCAGTAAGATATTTTTATTAATAAGACAGTAATATTTTAAATATTTACTTATACACTCAACATACCCACACAAGCAAACCAGTAGACAATGAAAATTTAGACCACATGTTATCAAAACTCTTTTTGAAATATTTTACGAGTTATTAAACAAACTTGAGGAATATCTAACAATATAAATTTGTCAAAAGAGAACTTAGAACACCTATTTAGTAACCAATTAAAAATAATTTTGTCATGTGAAACGTCAAATTCGCAGACATAAACAAATGTAAATTTTTGCAATGGAAGTGCCGATCGGCAGTATCCAATTTATTACAATCAAATCATATAAACATTGCGCTCTTGTCAGAAACATGGTTCAAAAGCAGTAGCTGAAAAAACATTCAAATACACCAAAAAAAAAACAGTAGGCTGAATACTGTGAAAGTCTAAATTCCTTAACACCAATAAAGGAAGTGTGACAAAAAGTAAATTCATTTAATAACAGAAAACAGCAAAATAAATTACCAATAGATGATAAAAAGCAGAATGGATCCATGAATTTAATTGTAAAAGTTCACTCCCATGGGTTAAAGATAACAAAACAAGTCCAATGGTAACTACTTGTCGCAAAAATTGTCAATACCTACTAAATGACATAAACATATGTGAACTCGAAAGAGCTTTAAAGCAAGCAAATAACTCTCCCGGCAAAGACGATATCACCTATTCGATGCTATATAATTTACCTACCACCAGAGCACAAAAAATCCCTCCTGAAAATCTATAACCTTATTAGGACAAAACAACATAGTTTTCGAATTAGCTGGAAGGAATATGTGGTATTGCCAATATTAAAGCCAGGAAAACCCCCATACCAATCAAACCCATACCGACCAATTTCTTTAGCTTCATGTATGTTTGAGACATTTGAAACACTCATCAAAAATAGGTTGGAACAGTGCCTAGAATCAGAAAATATTCTCCCAAAAAGCCAATATGGATTCCGGAAAGCTAGGTCCACCCTAGAAGCTTTGACAATGCTAGTCACCGACGTTCAGACAGGTTTCACAAATAAAGAAACAACAGTAGCAGCTTTCATGGATATTTCCGCAGCTTTCGACAATGTTAATCTTGACATACTAACCTACAAACTGGCTGACATTGGCGTCCCTACAGAACTAGCAACATTCTTGATCTCTCTGTATTTAGAAAGAACTACATACATCAAAATAAACCAAGACTTAAATTCGCCCCAAACGCAATCTCAGATAGGACTTCCACAAGGGAGTATATTAAGCCCACTTCTTCACGTGTTATATACCCTAGATATTGATTTTATAGTAAGAAATAGAAATATTATCCAATTCGCATATATGATATACTGCTTCACTCTAGAAACAAAAATTTAAATATTACTTTGGACAACCTTGGCACTGATTTTTATAGCATTAAACAATGGATGTCCACAAACAACTTGGTATTATCTCAACAAAAGTCAGAAGTATGTATTTTCGCCAAAAGGAGAAACATCCCACGAGGGCAAAATCAACTAGGATCCTATCACCTTCCAATCAAAACCACGGTTAAATATTTGGGTGTTCATCTGGACCACAAATTATTTTGGAAATAATGCATCCACAACATACCCAACCAGCATCGAAACATACATAAAACGTTCGAAGTACGTTACCAGCGGACAAAAGTTACGTCTAGAATACGTACCCCACTGTACGTAGTACGTACACAGCACATTTTTAGGATGTACATTTTCCACAATGCAGTATGTCCAGAGTACGTACAGGAATTACATACAATAGACGTACACATATTATAGCTAATTAATATTATATATGTACATAAAACGAATACACCCCTAGTTGAAACAAAGTGATGACCGCAAACAATTATTCTTTCTCTCTTTTCCATATAATATCCTTGTCGTACTTGTGTAACCCGAGGCGAGGGTTCCATAAGGATTTTCGCAATCTGTATGTACAGATTCACTTTTTTCGATAGACAATAAACTAGATATAGGGTGTATGGTGTATCGAAATAATATAATGAATATATATATATAATGCACATTAAAATATCTATGTGTTTTGTTATGACCGTCCGCCCCCCTGAACTCC
>CAJUYI010000365.1:49939-61169 GCA_910591695.1 Galerucella pusilla
CAGACGGCTCAAAAACACCCTCAGGCTCTGGTGCAGGTGTATACGGGATACGGGCGCAGACCTAGGACAGAAATTTCAACCTCTCTAGGATCCTATGCAACCGTATTTCAGGCGGAAATTTACGCCATTGTTTCATGTGTGGAGAGAGTGGAGCAAGCCAATCTCATACATAAAACAATAAAAAATTTCTCGGACAGCCAAGCGGCTTCAAAAGCACTTAGCTCTTGCCGTGTAACGTCGAAATTGGTTCTAGACTGCCAAAAAAGACTCTCCTCAATAGGAGAACTCAATAAAGTATTGCTGGTCTGGATCCCTGGCCATTCTGGCATGGAAGGAAACGAGAAGGCAGACTTTCTTGCAAGGGAGGGTGCCGCACGTGTTTCTATCGGACCAGAACCCACAATTGGCATCGCAATAAGTTTTGCCAAACAAACACTAAATACCTGGACAGCAAGAAGAGCTTTAGATTTCTGGCATAATTTACCAGGATTGGTTCATTCAAAGGCTTTTATAGTCTCCAAACAAATGTTAGACTATAGCAGGCATGACCTACGTTGTCTAACAGGCCTTTCAACAGGCCACTGTCATCTGAATCATCATATGCTAAAACTTGGACTGTCGGAAGATCCGACTTGCCGTCTTTGTTTGGAAGATGATGAAACAGCAGAGCATATAATTTGTGCCTGCCCCACCGCGGCTCGAATCAGGTATCTGATGTTTGGCAGGGTCTCTCTCGCCCTCGGACCTGAAATATCATTCACCAAATAAAATAATCGGCTTTGTTAAGAAGCTGAATTTGTTTGGTGAAATCTGAATAGGTGTGAGCCCCAATAGACTCTTGTGAGTCGCAGTGGAGGGCCTTATAGACCCACTCACCACAAACCTAACCTAACCTAACCATTATTTGAATTTCAAAAGTCTTACAACGACATAGGATTTAAAAACATTCAAATTGACAGGTGAATTATATGTGATCAAAGCCCGGATAGTTGAATATTTCGAAATATACAAGGTGAAATACTTCATGTTAACATCATTTCCGGTTAACCCGGAAATCAGCCATATTTACTTCAGATGCGAAAAAATTCAAAATTGGCCCCAATATAACTCACCCGAATCTATTGACCCATTTAAAAATTACAGAGGTGGCCTATTACTCATTTACACTATGTTCGGCAAATGCAAGTTTTATAACAAGCTAAAACTGTTTTTTATTGCGAAACTGTATATAAAGGGAGAAGAGGCAACTTCATTTCAAATGGATCAGCGCATGGTCATGTTGGTAGTTAAAAATAATTCCTCTGTAAAAGCATTTGTTAACATCAACCTTTTTAAATCTTGCTTTGAGCTTCAACTTACTCATATATTTGTAAATTGATGCTCCAGCCATTCCGACAGGTGTATCAATAAAGCTCCATTCCACTCTTTTTGCGTTCTGTAGCCAGTGAACTAGGTTTTTAACAAGTTTAACATGGTGAGCTAAAAACAAAGTTGATTCGTTTTTACAGCCATTATGTAAAAGGTAGTAAGAGATAAAATCAAAAAAGCTGACAATTAACAACTTTCGAGAAATACATTAATAAATTAGAGAGCAAAATGATAAGTGCTGAATTTCCCATTTCTGGGACTCCTCCAGAGCTGGCTGAGGTAGTGAATATTGCTTCATTAGAATTATTGCCAAATAAATCAAGAGAAGAGTACTAAAAGAAATCTTTTTCTTGAGGGGCATCTACCAAATTCGACCTTGCACAATTATGCTTTGTATATTTTTTTGTTTCCCTATATACGTCCTCACGTTTAAGTTCACAAAACGAAAATTTTATTATAAATATGAAAGCTCCGCAAGGTAGCCAAGCGGTCCAAGCGGATTTTGGTTCACGTACTACTATATAAGCTTCGTCAGTACTGAACTGGGAGACCGCCGAGACCGGCGAGCGTTGTATCAACAATGGAACGGCACGCGACTACCGAAGCAGAGAGACAATGTCAGTCATAAAAGGATAGAAAAGCGAGAGATGGATTTTTATCCGATATTTTAGTGGTAGCAACCGAATTTCAATAAGGAATTGTACGGTCATAAGTAATTTGAGGATTCTGAGATTTTTATATAGTATTCATAAAGCTTCAAATTAGACTTCTTATCAATTAGTTTTTCTATTTAATCCATATTTAATTCTTTACAAGGGCTGAAACTTTGCTTAATATGTGTAATTACCTCATAATTCGTATTTTTTTCAACAAAATTTGGTTAGCATTTCAAAGTTCAACATTAATCTACATGATATATTTTTTTCTTAATTTTCAATACATCCATTTCCTCAAAATTATTTGCCAAAGATACTTCGATATTTTTAAAGAAATTTTGTCTGGAATGTCCGGAAAAAGGTTATTGTGTGAAATCCAATCCAACAACTTTTCATCAGCTTTTAAAATCCATCGGATATAAGTACAAGAGAATAAATTGGCGGGAAAGTTCAACTGGAGAAAATCGTATTGTTTCGGATAAAATTTCAGTTTTAAGGAAATTTATGGAATTGAAAAATGCAATGTGTGGTTTTTGTAAGTGTAACTTTTTATTGCACCCTTTAAACAGTATCTAACAGAGAAGAATAGTGACTTAAATGAAAAGTGGGTGGTTAATCAACTATTTCTGGCTTCAGCCAAAAGGTGGAAAAATATATATGTAGTAGTTAGTAAGCCACCAACCATTGGTATTGCTGGAATGGTACACTAACCACGAAAAAACAACTAAACCAACCTGTTCGACAAGAAATTTTATATTATAGACGACATTTTGGAAGAGCGCATGATTGTCAGTATAGATCTTTTTGAATTGGCCTGGGGGTTTTTAAGGTCTATTAGATTAAGAACGTAAGTTCTGTATTGTCCGATAAAAACCGAGTTAAGAACTTTATGTACAAACCTCTTTCCAAACGTACACCAGACATGTGAAAAAATTTTTGTAGATTACGAAGTACTTGTACTAATACTGACTGGACAAAATACTGAAGATTTTGCATCACCTATTGCGAAATTTATCACCATAAACTTACAGAGATGCGGAAAGAAGTGGAATGGAGTATAAAAGTATATTACTTTGATGTATACCAGCTTTTTGTGACTTCCTTTTTTTAAATATAGCCCAAGTGAATGAAAATGTGCTTCGCAGATTGACCAGCCAGCAGTTCTGTAATAATGATACTTGATCGTAAGGGTAAGAGCACATGTAATAATTGACAAAAATAAAAATAAAGCTACACTTGAAATATTTATACTTGCATTTAAATAGGCAGCTTAAGCAAGATGAAACAGTAACAGAAACTTATCTACTAATAACATACACATGGTAAATATCACGACAAAGAACTCTTATAAAAATCATTTCTTTTTCATTACATACGTAATGTCCGTATAAAAATGTTCCTAAAAGTGTACACTTTTGATTTTTATACCTTAATTACAAATTAAATTTAATTTTGTTTAGGAACTTCTTAGAGGTTTACAAAAATATAACTGAAAATATGTTAAGAATGATATGGGTCTTCTTATTTTGTAAAAACAAGAGATCGCCCATATAAAAATTCCGCACGTATAGTGTAGTGTTGGGAAACTACCTTTTAAAGAAGTTCCTCTTGATATGACAAAGACAAAGCACATATATTATAATTATTTTATAAAAAGCATTTGTAACTATACTTAATTCACAAAATAAGAAAACAAAAAGTGAGATCAGTATGTTCTATAAACTTTGTGTAAAAAAATATATTAAAACTAATTTTTGGTAGTAGTATCACGAGATAAGATGAAAGAAACGTTATACTTGGAACAAGTTTTCACGGAAGGTTAAAGAGTAACTAGAACTACCCATTTAAAAATATATAAGTATTTAATTTTCGTTTTGTACTTATCGACAACACTGTATCTCACTTAGAGTTTGTATTTTTGAAAAAAATGATATACAGGGTGTGTCAACAAATGTGAAATATCCGAATATCAAATGATTATTTTAACAAAAATACTGTTATAATTTTTTTTCTCAATAGATAATATGCACATAGTTCCAATTTAGAGTGCTGTGAACACCTTCATTAATTCATTTGATTGGGTTGTGCTCAATAGCCTAGTCACTTTAACTGAATGTTTGTACCATTATCCATGTTATTTACTTCTCTTCCAGAAGCTTCGTGAGGCTACTAGTTTGACTGGAGGTTGTAATGTTTGTATTATTTTCTTCCCAAAGTTCTTTCGCTTAAGTCCTTGTAAGATCTCGCAGAACCAGAGTGTGTGAGTAGGTGTTCCATCATAGAGATTACATTTCCTGCACATAGGTTCACTGACTTTGCCCATTTGGTGCAGATATTTTCTCATAAACTTGAAATAAATATTGCACAAGAAATTGTCTAATCTAAAATGACCTTAAGAGTCTGAAAAATATAATTTTTGATACAACACAGTTGAAACAATCTTGACACACCCCGTTTATATCTATACATAAATATTTATATGAAAAGTGATTTTATGTACACGTACAAATTTTATGTTACTAAAAAACCATCGAAAATTTTGTAACGGATATTTAGATATTGATTAGGTCATATCTTCGCTACATATTTCTCGTAAAAAGTTTTAAGCAAGCATTTACGGTGTTCCGTTACAATAATTTTTTTTATGCATAACAACAGCAGAAATAATTCACAACAGACAATTACAAAAACAGTTTTTTTGTCCATTACATCTGCTGACGGAAAGTAAATCAGTCTGTGTCCTTAATTTTATTTATATACAGGGTGTTTTCAAATGACACTTACAACGTTTGCATGTAGATACCTCTCGTAAAATTGGACAAAATGATATAGAGACTAAGGGGTCCAGCACATTTATTTTTCGAAATACAGGGTGTTAGAGTTTTAAAAAATTAAATGTTTCAGCTCGATAACTTTAAAATGGATGAATAAATTGATTTGACATTTGTCATATTTTGATGGAAAAATATTTTTCAATTTTTGATCCAGTGGTGTATATATCCATTTTTTACGCCACTGACATTTCAAGCAGTTTTTATTCAATTTTGTATTCGTCAATTGTTTTCACGTGAAAAACGAATAACTTTTACATATCAAAAAATCTGTAGTTTTCAAGATATTCAATGATTTCATGAAGTCTGCAAAGATCACTTTTTAATAAGTAATTTAATAAAAGGAATTTTTCTTGTATTTTTTCAATAACTACCAAGTACTTATGGTTGGAATAATATGTAACAGGAACTGATTTATGAAACATCAATGCATCTAAAAACATTCGGAGAAAATTGTTGAAAATATTTTATTTAAAAAAAAATAGAAAGAATCCATGCAGCTATAGTGTAACTATTGTTAATGTGATGACCCTTATTTTTAATCCCTTTGAAAGAAAAAGCCGCCCAATGGCGTGCATGAAATTGTTTTATAAATTCGAATATTGTGAAATACAGCAATTATTTCCGGCAATCGCCAGTCTTTCCAAGGTATGCGATTTTCTATGGGAAAACGTTGCAGATTATGTATAAATGTAAATGGACAAAATTTGTTGGCTGATTAATTCTTTTATTAATAAAATCACAAGTTTGGACAAATATTTTCAACAATCTTCTCCGAATGTTTTAAATGCATTGCTGTTTCATAAATTAGTTCCTGTTACATATTCCAAAAGTACTATCTTTAAAACTACAAATTTTTTCATGTGTAAAAGTTTTTCGTTTTCACGTGAAAACCATTGAGGATTAGAAAATTGAATAAAAATTGCTTCAAAAGTCAGTGGCAAAAAATGAGAGGGGAAAGGTAACATATTCTTCCAAATGTACACCACTGGATCAAAAATTGATAAATATTTTTCCATCAAAATATACCCTTTTACATTTAAAAACAACCTGCCAAATGTCAAATCAATTTATCCATTTTTTTTAATGATATCGAGTTAAAACATTTAATTTTTCAAAACTTTAACACCCTGTATTTCGAAAAGAAAATGTGCCGGACCCCTTAATCATTATATCATTTTGTCCAATTTTACGAGAAGAATCTACATGCCAACGTTGTAAGTGTCATTTGAAAACACCCTGTATGTGCTTCAAATGTACATGAATCTGCAAAGCTATCATCTTATGTCTAACTATTATAGGCACTGATGATGGTTACATATTAAATATTTATTATACCGATAATATAAATAATAGAAAATTATTGCACTTATAATAAGCCAGCATAAATTTTCATAATTTTATTATTTGTGGGATAAATACTAGTTTTTACGCAGATTTTGTAATAAATAGATTGAATATAACTATTATAATTAGCCAATTTTCTGAAGATCCAAATTCAAAATGTCGAAATATAAATAAACCTTCGCATCCTAAGTAAAATATCAAACATTAAAAAATTATAGCACTCCAAACCTTGAACAAACTCGTAAAGTTGTTTGTCTCCAAGAACCCCGTTCCAGGAACTACTGTGGCTATTACGCTATTAGTAGCCACCTAATAGCACAATCTGAACTTGTAGCAGCTGATGCTGCTCTCAGCCAGCAAATTAATTTACCAGTGACCAATTCACTCGCCGCTCAAGGGACATAGATACTTCGTTCCGTTTACTTTACGTGCCAGAGCCATTAGATATTCCTCCTGTCGATACTCCACCTATTACACCATGCTAAGCATTCATTAAGACGGCGAATATCAACAATAGAATAATTAATTTTCTGTATAGAGTATTTTTAAGAATCAGCTCTTATTTTATATTGGAATCCCATGGCCTACTGTACGACCCTTTCTAGCAATACGTAGAATACGTAACTATCCTTACGGAGAATCATAAACTTGTATATCAGTCTTACTTTTAGTTATTTTTATTCAGTTGGCTTCAAAATAATGAATTTTCTGCAATAACCAAGATAATAATGTGATAGAAAATCAAATTGTCATAAAGCAAAATGCTACATTTTAACATCAGTTAATACCCCCTGTTGGTAATATCCTAAAGGATATTTCAAATTATGGGTGTAGGTATATTTTCCAATTTGATTTGACCCGCAATGCACAAAAAAAATAATTGAAATCAAATTGGCAGTTCAAGTGATGAACAATTTTTCATCGAATTTAGTATAAAATAGAATTTGCCATTGGAAAAAATGGTTATTTTTTTGAGTATGGGCATCAACTACTTACAATTATTAGCCCATCCACAGATGAATCTAGTTCCATTTTTTTTAAATATCTCTATGGAGGTTATTTGGTCTAAGAAAGGTAAGTACTATTTAGCCATATTTATATTATTGAAACTTTTTTTCACATTTTCAGTTACGCATAGCTGTCGCCTGCTAATTGCATATTTGATGCAATCAATCGGAACATGCTGCACTATTGAAGGGGTTCTACAGGTGTTGCATAGTGGTTGCCTTTGTCCTCTCAGCATATAGCACGAAGTAAGTCTTGTAGTATGACCTATCCTCAGTCTTGTAATTATGGATAGTTTCTTCCGACTACAATCTCTAAATGTGTTTTCTACTTCGATTGATGATTTTATTTCTTCAAGTTGTCTTTGTTAATTCATCCATTCCCTTTTCCAATTTTATAATATTTTTTTTGTTTCAGGTGATTTTGTTGATCTTGGAATCTTACACTTTTTCACTATTTGCTGCCTACTTGCCTTGAATCCCCACGTGACTGGATATCCACATAAACGTTACTGTTTTACCTTGTTTTTGGAGCCTTGTTTTTTTTGGGCTTGGAGTTCTAGTATATTTTCATGCTACTTCACTTTTTTGTGTATGGAAAACTTCTGAAAAAACTACAAATAGAAGCGAAGACAATTTATTTTCAATTTGAACTACAATGTTTCCGAAAAAGTTTACTTTAACATTTAATAGTATATTATGCAACCATCATGTAATAACCATTGCATGAGAGTTGCATACACTATTTTTTCTACGAAGAAATTTGATTTAAAAAATATATATATAAAAAATGTCCTACCTGGGACTCGAGCCCATAAAAACCTTATGCAGCGCCTTTACCCAGTGCGCCACGGGACCACATGGTTGAATCGATAGCATAAAGCGTATAAGTATGTTATGTATACAATATTAGTAATAAATTATTGTAAACAAAAATAATAAGTTTAAATATGTAAAATATGTATTTGCCTTAGTCATTAAGTATTTTCGGCCTGGTGCTCGACATAATAAGTGTTCATGGTACTTCAGAGCATGTCTAATGATCATAAAGGGTTAATCATATTCAAAAACAATGAGTTTAAGTGCTAACAATTACAAAATCTGCGTTTTCTAAGATGAATATCTACTACAGTTGAACAACCTCTGAATAGTAACTACTGTGAACACAAAATGTGTTTATATTTTCTCTCAACTTATATCACCCTGATCAACCTTGTGAAAGTGGTGGAACTATTATTTCACAACTCTCAGTTTCCAGTATTCCATTAAAAAAGTAATGCATTTTAAATTGCAATAATACTTAATGTGTTTACCAAATAAAAAAAAAATAATGGAATCTTTTGTAAATGAAATACAATCATTTTTTCCGTAGACCTTTCTTATTAAAATATAAAATATGTGTGTACAGCATGAGATTCTATTTAATAGCAAAATATAGGGTAAGTCTAAAATAATGAGCATACTTTTGAAGGGACTTGTATCTAAAATTATCAGCCTAACTGTAAGACTCTTAATTAATTATTACACCAGGTATTATAATAACTGATTGACTTTATAACCAGCCCAAGCCTTCGAAATACTGGGTGCGCCAGGTAAACCATTGATTTTAAAATTTTTAAATGAAGATCTGAAGGTGCCTGAAAAGTTTAATTTGATATGGTGGGGTTTAAAAGGCGAACTATTCAATGCAAATATTATATTTTTCCACTTCCAGATATACCTAACTTTTTCAATGGTCCCTATGTATATTTATAAAGTTTAAAACAATTTTTGTAGTTTTTTTATATACATTTTTATCCGTTCTTGAGATGAAATTTTTTTCATGTGAAAACTACACTTTGTGTATTCAATAAGAATCTACTCATGTAATTTGGATAAAAGAATAAATTTGCTGAATAGTATGTACCACATGTATGTACCTATGTATATTGGGGCGACATTCACCGAGACCTAAAAGATCTATTACGTTCTCTTACTTCTACTTAGTTTTTTCTTTTTCTCAACTGAGCTTTATTACTATAATTTGGTGGTAAGAATATTTATTTATCAATTGATAACTGAGCCGATCAACATCAAAAAACAATTTCTCACTAAAATGACAATATCTTCATTTTTAAAATTCATAGTACAATTAAGAAGAAATGTCAATATAATTTATTGGATTTTAATTAATTTGCTTTCACAAACTACTGTCAAATGCAAAAAGAATCCAAGTTTATTAAATGTTGTAGTAGTTAAAAGAATTGTATACGAACAGGATAGATAGCCTAACACATATTCAGACTACTACAAAATGTTAGATGTTTATAAAGAAAACTATAAGATTATAGAACAAAATAAATTTTATTGTGGTTTGGGTAAAGGAACACTTCGAAATAAAAGGAAATGAAATAGCTGACACCTTGGCTATGTCTCAGGGGTATCGATAAAAGAAGATTAGTGCCATATACTGAATATATTAAGAAATAATTTGCTACACTAATGGCAACGTTCTTATGAAAATAGTATACAAGGTCAGAACTATACAATTTTCCAAGCCAAGCTTCCAACTACAAGATGGTTCCAGGGAATAATAAATAGAGAAATGATTGTCACTATAAACAGAATAATGCAATGACCCCAATATATAAACATAATATAGGAATCGCTGAAAACCCTATATGTGTATGTGAAGAATATGGTGATTTTACCCCTCGTTTTACCCACGTCATTATAGAATGTTTTCTGTTACAAGGTAATCTAGATATTTTTTTTTTGAGATTCTAGTAGATCTCAAGTTGCATTTCCTTATAAATCTTAACAAATTGTATTCAGTAAAGACACCAATATTTTATATTGTTTATACATACATATTGAAAGATGTAAGATGAAATTGTAAAATGTACCACTAGCCCCATCTTGTAAGCACTTTTGCGAAACAAATCTATCAAAACGTGCATTGAGGAATAAAAATAAATGAACAATTCTTACAATAATTGATACCTATACACATAAAAAATAGGTAGGTACAGAGTAAAAAAATTTTAAATTATAAAAATTAAATAACCTGTTCAAAAAAAAGGTATCTGGCTAATTGGTTTTTGCCAAAGCCAACCAACTAGACAAAAAACACGGTAGAGCCTCGGGATAATAAAAATCTATTCTCTGCTGCGCTATATAATAATTTTATTGTTAAACATCCAAGAATTTCATGAATTGCAAAGTAGATGATATAACCATTTTATTCACCCTTCCTCTTCTTGAAATAATTAATTTTACCTTCCACTTCTGAAAAGAGTGATGACTGATGAGCATTATAACCCACATTAATTTTTATTTAGAGGAAATAATCATTGCAATCACCTTTCCCCCTCAAGAACGATATCCCATTAGAAAAAAAACAAGGCTATATGTAAATTCTGGTATAAAATGGTAATATTCTCATTAATAGTTTACCCATACATACGAATTTTCAAACATCTTCATTTCTCGAGATCTTTCTAATTAACAACAGTTGATCTGCTACATCCTGTATACATAAACAGGGAACATTAAAAAATGTACTATTTCAATATCTCATCCGTGCAATAATTTAAATATTTCCAAGAAATTTTTAAGTTTAAGCTTGGCCTCTAAAACATAATATTACTAGATGAAAGCTTAATGCTTAATATTACAAATAAATTGCTCATTATTTTGGAGTAGAAGGAAATGGATCACATCCTTTTATAAAACGCACACAACCAATGTTTCCTGCATTTATATTTTTTTCTCTATTCCCAAAATCTCTAGAATTTTTAGTCACAACCTCTCATTTTTTGTACATAGTTAAAAAATTGTATTATAAACTCGATAAGAACTGTTAAAAACAAAATTTAAATTATTTTTTATAATATACAAGATGTGTAAGACATAACTAGACTAGATTATGATCTGAAAAGTATTTAAAGCACATGGAAAGTTAGAAAGGTAAAAAAATTTCCGAAACAAATAGGTACAAGAAAATTCCTCAATGAAACGTATTTTAAAAGTTATTTTATATTTA